>OU015474.1:14430538-14710538 GCA_907164805.1 Brachyptera putata
AAAAATTAAAAATTACAAAAATTAGATAACGTGCGGTAACTTGCGTATCGCAGAAAAGACGTCCGATATTCCTGTAATTACTGTAATTCCAATTTCTTTTCAACCTCTGTCACTACAGATGTTTTTATTTTTATGCAACTATGATAATAGTATAGGAATGATTGGTAAAATTTTTGGGTAAAAATATCATATATTTTCCATGTTACAATTCTTTGTATTGGTAACTCACGTATCACACTAGAAATAACATTACTTTATTTTGACAGAATCATTGTGAAAGTGAGTATACCGTAATTGCATATCATTTTCAACAATAATTGTGCCAATTTTTGTTTTGCTCGATTTACGACCAACTAGTAATAGTAGGGTAAAACAGGTTCGCGGTCGGAAGGCGGGCAGCTCGGTACAAGTCAGAGTGTGACACTTGGCGGGCGGGATAGGGTGAACGCGGGCGAAGGTAAAAGATGGTAAAGATGAATGTCTCACGTGCGATGCGGTCTCCCTCCTTGTAGCAGATGAACTGCACGAGGGAGTCGGTCACGTTCTGTACGATGTGCTTGCTCTCTCTCTCCTCCTGGTCCAGGCACGGCTCCATGGACGACGTGAAGTTGCTCACACACTGGCGCAGCTGCGGGGACTTCCTGCAACACCACAACACGCGGTCACTCCCACTCACTCTCTCTCTCGTCATTCACCAATAGCCCCCATTATATCTGCACCTCCATCTACAACAAACTACCTCCCTCTATCACAAACTCCCCAACCTCACCTCCTCTAGTCTTTCCTAACCCAATACCCTTTCTACAGCCTCGCAGAATACCTTGACTTCGATATCCTCCACAATAAACTCACTCCCCCTCAACTCACTCCTTTATCATCATTTTCTTGTATGAATAGTTTCACAATTATTCTCTTTGTAAATGGTCAACATTTTACTCCTGCTATTTTATTTTATTAGATGAGCGTAGCGAAGATTTTCACTCAAGTCTTACGGAGCTTTGTCTGTGCGTTTTTTTTTTTGTTTGTTTGTAAACACTGCACAGGTTGCAGGGTTTGACCGATCGACCTGAAACTTTTTTTTTATATGCAAACTTATCCAACTTAGAACTGTATAGTTTTGAGGTCTAATCGGTTGGACCATTTTTGAGAAACATCATTCAGAAGTTTCTAAAAACCCCATAAGATTTGGCTGAGCGGAAAAAATTGAAAAATTAAATCTCTTCAATATGATTCAAATTTTCAACAAATGTGAACACAAGAATAATATACATGAATAAAAATTTGGTTTGATATTCGGACCAGCCGTTTTGGAGGAAATAATATAATAAATGTATTTTATTCATCGAAAAGATAGAAATATTAGTTGAAAAATGTTGCATTGTCGAAGTCACGGCTTTCTAGATTCATTGACATCGGATAAAGTTCATTTCAAATGATCAAGGTTTGTAGAGTTTTCGATTATACTTTATATAGACATCTCGCTCATCGTACAACGCACATCCTGCGTTTTCCTAGTTTGAACATTACAATCTCTATTGCAACTAATATCTTAACTATTATATATTCTACTTTTATGCTACTATTTTATACCTGGCGATACCCATACCTTGTACTGGACCACGGGACGATAATAAAATACAAAATACAAAATACAAAATTACCCCCGAGCCCGTGTCACACAACCGGGTAGACTTTATTCCGGTATTCGCTCTTCACTTCTTCAGCCAATACCGGCTCAAACTGAACGCCATGACTCTTCTCATCGTCCTCAAGAGTCTAACTAAATATTATTTTCTGTCAAAGGTAGAGCTTTACTAGGAAAAAGCCTTATATGCGTTGTGAGATGAGCTTAGAAGTATGGAAATGTAGAATTAAGAACATTTGGTCAGCTCAATGTACATATACAGGCCATGGATCACTTCAAAGGTTTAAAAACCGCGGCTGTCTGTTGGTATATAAACCTTGGTTTCCAAACAATTATACCAATGCCTTCTTCATATCCATCACGGATTTTAAACGTTTTAATTTATTGGTGACACTTGTTGATCACATTTAATAGTTTCTTAATTGCTTTCTTAATTGCTTTTAATGATGTGTAAAAAAGTACATTAAAAATGCGTTTTCTTCGTTATTTCACATCCGATTGTTCCATAAGTCGCTCAAAATGTGTATGATAGTTCTTCCCACGTTCAGTATAAATTTGAGAGCTTTTGAAAAAAAAAAATTCAAGTATTTCTCCCCTGGCCTATTCTTATGGGGAATTTCCATACTTTCCAATTTTTTTCCGGAAAAACCGTCCGACCGATTTTTCTGAAAAACAATCCCAACCTATTCTGGTATAACACCAATTTGTAAAAAAAGTTTCGAGTTGATTGAAACTTTTTCCTGACCTGTATGCCGCGTACAAAATTACACAAAAAAAAAAAAAAAAAAAAAAAAAAAACACATAAAAACCAAGCCCAAAATTTTTCGGTATATGGAATGAAAATCTTCGCTACGCTCATCTCACATCTAATAGTTTCTTAATTGCTTTCATTGATGTGTAAAAAAAAAGTACATTAAAAATGCGTTTTCTTCGTTAATACACATCCGATTGTTCCATAAATCGCTTGAAATAGGTATGATAGTTTGTCCAGTTGTAGGCCGGCAAGTAATTCTCGTCACAATAATAGACATATAACAATTAATTCCTATAGCTTAGAGTATGTGTTAGATGACGTAAGTGATCTTGAGTTCAGTGATGAGGATAATGACAATGACATTTTTGGAGAACGTGATAATGAGAGTGAAATTGAGGGTTATGTACACATAACCTCAACAACTGACAGTATTGCTGTGTTTTTTTTTCAATTCTTTCATTTAGATTACAACATTTTAATTTGAAAACAAAAGTTAAAATGTAGTAATTTGAACTCTGACCAATCTTTTCAAATTAATCATTCATCTTTATTGTGTGCCGAATTATGAATTTAAATAAAATACTCTATTATTGGCTAACCTGGTGGGTTTTATATCAAATTTTTTACGAACTGTGAAAGGGTTGAATAAACGCATTAGTTTTTACAACAACTTTTCCGTGAACATGTCCTTGTTCCATTAGAGCAAGTGAGATAGACGTGTCGAACATTCTTGCCGCGCTTGCTGAATACGTGGACAGAAGCGTGGCTGAAGAACGCACTTGCAATACGGGGAACCGAGGCAGACTGACCCACGACGATTTACAAAATATAAATTGCTTTTGAAAACAGAATGGAATACGACGAATTAATAAGGAAAAATGGAAGACTACGGATCAAATTGTCTTGCCTGGGGCGTATTCCAAGTGGTCGAAAACAAAGTGTTATTACCGGGAGGTGAGCGTAGCAAAAACTCCCTTTTCATATAGGTCTACCGTAGCGATTTCTAACAATTCATTTTGTAATTTTCTCTGCGGCCTACAGGTCAGGAAAAGAGACCAATCATCTTGAAACTTGTATGTACACTATTGTCACATTAGAATACATCTGAATAAATTGAAATTGTTTTCAGAAAAATCGGTTGAACGTTTCTTTCCCGAAAAATGTGGAAAGTTGGAGAAATTCCCATTGGAATAACCCGGAAGAGAAAATACAAGAAAAAGAAAAATACTTGAAAAGCTCTGGATTGTTACCGGTACCGAATACGAAAGAATTGTCATACGTTTTTTTTGTTTTTTTTCAATGTTGCTTAACGACCCCACCAACAGCTAGGTTATACGGGGGTACGAATGAGTAGGTGATAATGAAACGATGATAGGTGAAAGGACGTTTACTAAAACCCATGCCTTATGCGGGACTCGAACCCACGCCCAACAGTGACTTCAGTTACTACCGCTAGCGATAATTGACTTAGCCACCGGGGCGGCTCTCATACGTATTTCCAGTGATTCGTACAACAATTGGATGAGAAATACCAAAGGAAACGCGTTTATAATGTAATTTCGTTTACACCAATCAAAGTTATTAACTAATAATTACAAGCGTCACAAATTAATTCAGAGCAATTGAAATAAGTTAAGAATAAAACAGGAAAGTGTTGAATTAATTGATCGGAACTCTAAGTGCATATTTTGATGTTTCATCGCTGTTTGCCAAGGTTTATAATCTTTTCTCTCAGTCCCCCACGTACTTAGCCATTCCATCTTCTCTCACATTCCTGTTCCTTCTTCTGGTCTTTGATATTTCATTGCCTCATCAATAAGTATACAGGTGGTTATACTTACTGGCCTCATTGAATTCTGAGCTAACCTCTCGTTAATACGCCCACAAAATATGAATAGCGTCTTTTAGTTTCCTTTCTTATGTTGCTTAACGACCCCACCAACAGCTAGGTTATACGGGGTACGAATGAGCGGATGATAATGAAACGATGAAGAGATGATAGATGAAAGGACGTTTACAAAAACCCATGCCTTATGCAGGACTCGAACCCACGCCCAACGGTGACTTCAGTTACTACCACTAGCAATAATTGACTTAGCCACCGAGGCGGCCGTCTTCTAGTTATATTGAGGATGCATTGTTATTAGTTATTTCATGGTTTCTGGTATACTGGTTGTCATTTCTTCGTTTCAAACATTGTTATCTAAATGTGAGTTACAACCAGGTTCGTCCATCAGCACTTAGCTTCTTTTAGAATATAGTCTTTTGTCGGGGTAATTGTTGTCAATGATGTTGTTGGGGGAGGCGCACTCAGTTTAGGTCAAGTCCAGCAGCCAATCATTCTGTACCATTTCGTAAGTAACCAATAGGGTGAAGTGTTAGGGTGAAGCCTACATATAAATACACACTTATGATGACCACAAGCCTAGAACACCCGCCGTCTGGTCGTTCTATACAATATTTCATTGTCTTATTGAATTCTGTGCAAACCTTTCGTTAACAAGTCAACAAAATATGAATAGAGTCCTTTACTTATATTGAGGATATATTTTATCATAGTTATTTCATGTCTTTAGGTTTATTGGTTGTCATTTCTTCAGTTCGGACATTGTGTATCGAAATTTGAATGACAACCAGGTTCTTCAAACTCGGCTTTGCTTCTTTTAGAATTTAGTCTTTGTCGGCAGAGTGATAAAGTTTTCAGTGTTTGTGCTGGGGGAGGATCTTGTCCATTCAGGTCAAGTCCAGCAGCCAATCATTCTGTACCATTTCGTAAGTAACCAATAGGGTGAAGTGTTAGGGTGAAGCCTACATATAAATACACACTTATGATGACCACAAGCCTAGAACACCCGCCGTCTGGTCGTTCTATACAATATTTCATTGTCTTATTGAATTCTGTGCAAACCTTTCGTTAACAAGTCAACAAAATATGAATAGAGTCCTTTACTTATATTGAGGATATATTTTATCATAGTTATTTCATGTCTTTAGGTTTATTGGTTGTCATCTCTTCATTTTGGACATTGTGTATCTAAATTTGAATTACAACCAGGTTCTTCAAACTCGACTTTGCTTCTTTTTGAATTTAGTCTTTGTCGGCAGAATGATACAGTTTTCAGTGTTCGTGCTGGGGGAGGATCTTGTCCATTCAGGTCAAGTCCAGCAACCAATCATTCTGTACCATCTTGTAAGTAGCCAATAGGGTGAAGTGTTTGTATGATATTTCGACAAACTATGTATCAAAATTATAAGTAAACTGTAAGTGATCTACGGACCTTCGTCTGGTAACCGCTAACGGATGCTCGGCCTATACACTGTAATCTTACGTTTTAATAAATAGCTTCCATTTATCCCTGAGTTCGGGTCTACTGTGTTTCTATGTTGGGTCCCTAAATATCATTAGCCGGGGTGATCAGAGGTCTTTCAAGGTATCAACAGGTCTGAAGTGATTCGAGGTGTGTAGATGTCGACTGAGCTGTACCGACCTGCAATACTTCCTGAAGACGATGTCCAGGTCTCCGGTGGGCTTGGCGACCTCCATCTCCTGCTGGAGCACCGTCACGTTGACGAGTGACAGGAAGCACTCCTTCGCCTCGTCCTTGGCGCCCTGCAACAACGCCAACGATCAGCCTCACATTCATTACAGTACTAGGAAAACGCCATATATGCGTTGTTAGACGAGCGGATAGTAATAGTAGGGGTAAAAATGGTTAAGAACTGCTTCGAGTGGTACCAATTTAACACATTTTATGTTTTTTCTTCAAACTGGCTGACAAAATGGATCCCTGAATATGATTAGCCGGGGTATTTCGAGGTATATCACGCCAGCTGTCAGTTGAAGTAACGCTCTAGGCCTATGCTGCCAGAAACCAGGGCTATTGTTTCTAGACTAGGCCCTACCCGAGTACTGTACCGACGCAAGTCAGACTCTGCAGCCCACCTCAAGACCAGGGCCAGGATCTTGCTAGATGAGCGTAGCGAAGATTTTCACTCAAGTCTTACGGAGCTTTGTCTGTGCGTTTTTTTTTTTTTTTTTTTTGTTTATTGTTTGTAAACACTGCACAGGTCGCAGGGTTTGACCGATCGACATGAAACTTTTTTTTTATATGCAAACTTATCCAACTTAGAACTGTATAGTTTTGAAGTCTAATCGGTTGGACCATTTTTGAGAAACATCATTTAGAAGTTTCTAAAAACCCCATAAGATTTGGCTGGGCGGAAAAAATTGTCAAAAAAATCTCTTCATACGATTCAAATTCTCCTCAAATGTGAACACAAGAATAATATACATGAATAAAAATTTGGTTTGATATTCGGACCAGCCGTTTTGGAGAAAATAATATAATAAATGTATTTTATTCATCGAAAAGATAGAAATATTAGTTGAAAAATGTTGCATTGTCGAAGTCACGGCTTTCTAGATTCATTGACATCGGATGAAGTTCATTTCAAATGATCAAGGTTTGTAGAGTTTTCGATTATACTTTATATAGACATCTTGCTCATCGTACAACGCACATCCTGCGTTTGCCTAGTATAGATATTTCGCTCATTGTACAACGCATATTCTGCGTTTTCCTAGTGTTAATAGCAATGGAAATACACCCACGTTGCCATGGTATTTAGGGGACGTACCTGCGCGCGTTCGTACGCCGCCAAGTCTGCGTTCTTCAGGCACTTGTCCTTGAAGAGGCGTTCGGCGTCCTCCACCGTGGGCGCCTGCGAGATGTTGAAGCCGTCCAGCGCGGCCGGCAGCTTGGCTCCGTTCAGCAGCTCGTTGAGCGCCTGGTCCGCCGTCACGTCCTCGTCGTCGCCCATCGCGCACCCTGCAACACAATACCTCGACACTCACTTCTTGGCCACCTCATGCTGACACGTGGGACTGGTGTTGGACACTTTCATGGAAAATGTTTTTCATTGAAAATTGGAGGTTACAGATGTAGTTGGCGTTTGAATTCACTCGTTGCAATGATTTGCTGAACCACCGCATGCACTTGCAGTTTGCATTTAGATACAAAACTGTCAAGGATAGGGAAAATGAATTAAATATAGGTTGGGCCAGTACTCCTTTGTAATGTCCCATTTGAAAAGTAAAATTGAGGAAGAATGTTGGAGATTTTCACTGAAATTTTTTATTGAAAATTCAAATGATTGTGCATTGAAAATTTTTCAATTAATTGAATGAAACCCAACGATTTTTTGAGAAAATCATTGAAAATTCAGTGAATTCATTGTATTCCATTGAATTTATAGAATTTTTTTAATGAATTGAACATTTATTGAAAATTTTCAATGAAAATTTCAATAAATTTAAATGCTTTCGACCGAAGGTTATAGGTTGGGAAGATTTGTTTTGTCTAACCCGATACCTTGAGCGACCGATATTGCGATAAGTCTCGATAACGATTTGCCAGCCGACCCGCTTGTGATGCGAGCGTGATCAACATGACTCAAGCGACTGATCCATTTGATTTCCGTATTACGCTGACCACAGGATTGCTACGATGGCCGAGATCTATTGGCGTCCGTGAATGACGAATGAGACGGTGATTATTATTTGATTAGAAAAAAAAAAAACACCGAAAAAAACGATCACCGAAAATGCTATTTCTCAGTGTGCCTGTACTAAGAGGCATGACCCGAGTAGAAGGACGATTCAGGGTGGAGCTACGATATTGTTTTAAAAGAGTGGGGGACTATTCCCCTTCTGACAAAATAATATAACTATCATTTATGAAAAAAATCGTTCTTTTCGGTGTTCCTATTTTCGGTGTTCGTTTTTATCTGTGTTTTTTTTTTCGGTGTTCGTTTTTTTCGGTGTTCGTTTTTTTCGGTGTTCGTCTTTTTCGGTGTTCGTTTTGTTCGGTCTTCGTTTTTTTTTTCGGTGTTCGTTATTTTCGGTGTACGTTTTTTTTCGGTGTACGTTTTTTTCGGTGTACCAGAGCAATCCCATTAGTACACGAGGAATCCAGCTGAGGGCAACTTTTAGAATAGGATAGTCTTCATTCAACATGTAAGAACAGGCAACATTACAAGTCAAAAACTGTTAACATCGATCATCATAGAACTTCGAAAACATTCCGCAGTCGATTTAGCAAAATATCGTTGTTCTTGATACCTTCAAATGGATGTGAAATAGATTGATCAACCTTGGATTCCATCATTTTCACAAGGAGGGCGGGGCTATAGGTTTCTGTCTAGCGACGTCACCCATTGTTGAAACAGACAGACAACAATGTGCACCAGATGGAATCAGCCAATCAGAATGTTTGGTAGATCACCAGTTCACTCCGTTGCCATGGTGACATTGTTAGGCCTACTTGACAGAAACATATTTACTGCAGCTGAAAGTTATGTTTATTTGGCTGTATACCCGTGAGTAGTGATGGGGAAATTCCCGGAATTTATGATTTGGGGAATATTCCCAGGAATTTTCCCGGGAATATTCCCAAAATGGGAATTTTCAAGGAATATATATTTTTTCTTGTTTACACTCGCTATAGAATGAAAAAGGAATGATATAAAGAAATAAAAAACTATAAAGCCTACTTAAATTTTTGGTGTATCAAGTCCATACAAAAAATAATCATGAAACATACATAAAAACAAAAAAAAGTAGGCTTACTATAAATCTTCTCGTCTGAGGCCTGTCAAGACATTTCTACCACCAAAAGTACGGCCTTGGATTCTGAAAACCCACCATTCGAAGAACAAATAAAATAAAATAAAAAACACATAGTCTAGGCAAATTGCTGAATCATCTAATTAATTATCTAACCACTGAACTCATTTTTCAAAAAATAGATTCCCTGAATATGGGAATTTATTCAAACATAGGGAATATTCCCATGCGCCCGTCACTACCTGTGAGTGAGTGAGTACTGGTATAACTTGAACAGTTTCTGCTCGTACCATCTTGAAGGTATTAGGATATCTGTATTTCCCCCTGGGAAAGGGGGGATCTAGTTCTGTTTACCAACCGAAATATTTTCTGTTGGCAATATGTACAATAGCGACACCGGCCGCAAGGCCACAATTCGCTGACAGGGGGTGTTATATACAGGTTATAGGCGTGTAGAGACAATTGCTCTAGGTGAGGGATCATAATAAATATTTACAAGGGAGTTTAGGCGAGGTGTTCGAAATTGAGATGCCATTGCTAGTAATCGCTGCCATAGCCGCCGGCAAGTTCAGGTCGCCGTCAGCCAGCGCCGCGAGCCGTCCAATTGATGAAATAGATCGCTGACGCTCGCAGACCGAGGCCAAAGTAGCCGTGCCGGACATAGCTGCATTTAACAGCAATAGCATCATTCTTAGCAGTAGCCAAATTAGCGTGATGCAGAAGTGCTGGAGGGTGATGTTTTCTATGTAGAAGTTGGTGTTCGGCCTTGGATTTGTTTGTCAGCTAGAGAGCTGGGATTGTTGAGGGTTTCTTTTGGGTGCTGCACGTGCACCCAAGGTCGGGGTAGCGTAAGCCGACGTAAAGTTATGCGTCGACTAGGGTGGTTGGGTATAGTCTGTTTCATATCAGAGAGGGTGATGTGATAGTTCGGAGTATGGCAGCATGCGAGTCATACTCGGTCGCAGAGTTGGCAAGATCGGATTAGATGCTAATTATCTGATTAAAGTACGATAATGATATATCCTAGTGACTAACTTAACCACTATAAAGGTATTCCATTTCGCCCAAGTTGGATGATTTGGAGTCTACCGAGTAATTGTAGGGACTAAAAGAGATGCTAAGAGTGATGTAATGTTAAATATAAGTGGATAGTGGCCGGAGCCTGCTTAGGCATTTACCTGAGTGATAAGCTCAGGTGTACTATGTGTAGGTGACTAGTCTAATGTAGATAGAAAGAAAGTAGATACTAATAATTACATCTAGAGCCTGGTTAGAGATCTTGGTCTCTGTATATTAAGTGGTGAGATTTATACAGTATGAAGCTAGCGTAATTGTCCGTAATACTAATGAGATGCGTGGTTAAAAGCACGCAGTACCTATAGCGATGATCAGCAGCAACCAGTCTGTAGTCTCAAGCCTGATGACTACACTGTGTTGTGCTAAAATATATGACGAAGGTCGAGGGTCTATAGCGTGCGATATAGAAGTTAGAAATTAGAACTATACTAGTGTGCTATTTTTTTTTTGTTGTTGTTGTGTTTTCTTGTTTTTCGTTTTTGTAAAGAGAGAGTGCCTTTATGCTATGCGTCTCTAGATATGTGTATGTACAATGGCATCCCTTCTCGTCGGTGCTGAGCGAGGGGGTGATATGAGGGCGGGGGGAGACCGGGCTACCTCTGGGAGAGAGAGAGAGAGCGAGCCGCGGTCGAGAGAGCGTGTTAGGGGAATGGACCGCTTGGAAGAGCGGTACAGCTGTTTTAGGGCTTCTAGGCGAGGGGGGAGAGCCCGCGTGGAAGAGCCGTGCTTGCCGTGAAGGATAGTTCCTGCACGCAGTATCGCGGCTATTGCCTGGTGGTAGCGCCGTGTTAATGAGTCGTATTCAGACCGGGTGTCTTCTCGCCTGCGGCCTATTGTCCATCGTAGAGTGGATGGGCCGGCGATGTTTATCTGTAGGCTGTATCGGGCGAATTGGTAAAGCCATGACGTGCGGAATTGATGATTGCGTTAAGGTTTCGTAGAATGAGATTGATAAGTCCTGCAGGTGTTCGCGGACGTATTTAATGTTGAGCCTGTCATGCAGGTCGGCCACTCGGGTCATACGGGGAGAGTGGGTGGACAGGCGTAGTGCTTTATTTTGAAGTACTTGCATGGTAGATAGATGAGACTTGGCACAGCCCCCCCAGACAGGTGCGCCATAAGATAGAATCGGAAGAATGATTGATTTGTAGAGGAGAATTTTGTTGTCGATCGAGATGTTTTTGGACCGTAGGAGTGGGCATAGGGCCGCAAACCTAGATGTGGCTTTTTTGGTAGTTGTTGAGGTGTGTTCGCCCCACGTCAGTCGTTGGTCGAGGTGAAGGCCGAGATATTTAATAGATTTGCTCCATGCAATGTCGACGCCGTGTAGTTGGAGCAGTCGTGCTGGTGCTCGTCCCTTTGTGAAGACTAAGGCCTGAGTTTTTGCCGCGTTAATTTCTATTCGCCACTTGATGTACCAAGACGATATCTTGGCAAGCGCGCGCTGTAGGTAGACGACGGCCTGGTTTTTGTCGGTTGACTCCGATAATAGGGCTGCGTCGTCGGCGTACAGATAGAGTTGGGTGTGGGGGAATTCGGAAGGTATGTCAGCTGTGTACAGGTTGAAAAGCGTAGGGCCGACTCGGCTGCCTTGAGGCACTCCAGCGTGAATTGGATGTAGGGATGAGTTGCAGTCTCTGAGGGAAACGAAGAATTGACGGTCGCTCAGGTATGAGTGTACAAGAGTGACTAAATAGGGGGGGAAGTCGAATTCGAGGAGCTTGTATAGTAAGCCGTCGTGCCAGACACGATCGAAGGCCTTGGCTATGTCTAGGGAGGCCATCGCCGTGTGCTGGTTTCTATTGAAGTTGTTGGTGATTTTGTCGGTTAGGTTTAGCAGTTGTTGGGTTGTCGACCGGTTTTGACGGAAGCCATATTGTGAGTTGGGAATACAATTATGCTCGTCGATGTGTTTTTGTAGCCTTGTCAGAATGATTTTTTCGAAAAGTTTGGAAAGTGCAGACAGGAGTGATATAGGGCGGTAGCTGGTTGGATTTCTGGGTGGTTTGCCGTGTTTGTGGAAGGCTAGGACTTTAGCGGTTTTCCATTGCGTGGGAAAATATGATAGTGTGAGGCAAGCGTTGAAAATATTTTGGATGTAGAGGCCGGCATTTGCTGTGAGGTGCTTGATCACCAAGTTTGTTATGGTGTCATGTCCCGGAGCCGAGCCATTCCGCCTAGACGTGACATCGTCCGTGATTTCAGCAAGGCTGCACAGACGGTTGTCGGTCTCGCGAGCGGGCGTCCCGGGTGTCTGCGTCTGACAAGCAGCTGCTCGCTCGTCTTGCTGGGTGTGTTGTTGTGGGCGGGGCTGATGGGGAGGTATTTGGCCTACGACGTTGTAGTGGCCTACTGGGTAGTCGGTCAGGAAGTCCTGTACACACAGTTCGATGCCCGCCGTGTATCTATTGGGGGCGTTTGGTTGGAACGTGAGTGCTAGGGTGGAGGCCAGCAGTTCGGACTTTGATTGACTGTCCGTGACAATGTGTGTTGGGCCTTGCAGTGGAGTGTCTCTCTCTTGCTTATTGTTCAGTTTTCGTGACATCTTCCATATTGAGGTGTCGGCCGTGTTAAGGTTAGCTAGAGTTTTATCCCATAACTCTTGCCTGTGTTGAAGTATGTCCCTGTGTAGTTGTCGGTTCAGTTGGTTATAATGTGCTTTTGTTTCCGCAGTCCGAAGGCGTTGCCAGCGTCGTCGAGCGTCGTTTTTAATTTTGACAGATTGTTTCAGGCCCGGAGGGAGATCAAAAAGGGTGGTTGGGCGTAGTGTGGTTTTAGGGACTGCTATTGCCACGCATTCTTGGATGGCTGTAGTGACGTAGTCGACCGCCTGGTCTATTGCGGCCGGTGACGTCAGGGTTGCGGGTGTGTCTGTGAAGCGAGACGAGAGCGCGTCACGGAAGCAGGGCCAGTCCGCCTTTCGGTAATTGTAATGAGGGGGGCGTGGGCTGGTGTTCATCTCATCCCCTATGGTCAGCAGCACGGGGTTGTGATCGGAGGATAGTTCGGTGAGGGACGTTAGCGTCACCGTTGCAGTGATGTTGGATAGTATCGCTATGTCCAGCACGTCACATTGGGTGTGGTTAGGGGAATAAGAGTGAATGTAGGTAGCCTCATTGGGAGCAGCGATTATGTATTTGTGTTTGAGGGAGTGGGAGTATAGCTTTTTGCCTTTGCAGTTGTCTGACAAAGAGTTCCAGGTTGTGTGTTTCGCATTGAGGTCTCCGGCTAGGATGGTGGGTATTTTAGTGTTTGTTAAGGATAAAATGTCTTGGGTGTTGAGTTTAGCTCGAGGAGGAGTGTAGACGGCTATTAGATTAAGTTTTTGATTGGACACTGTCGTGATTGAGATGGCTGTGTGCTCAATGGAGGGAGTGTTAGGGGTGGTGTATGGGTCGTGAGGGATATCGGATTTGATTAGGATCATGGTCCCACCTCCGCCTTGGTTGCCGGGGCGGTCGGTTCGGATGGTTTTGTAGCCGGCTATGGCGAAAGGGTTGACAGGTTTTAGTTTTGTTTCGCAGATGAGTATGATTTGGATGGAGTGGGTTTGTAGGAAGTGCTGCAATTCGATCTTTTTATTTTGAATGCCGTTAGCGTTCCAGTAGGCCAACGACATATCTTGTGGTGATTTAGGGTTGGCTGCCATTGCGTGTCGAGGTTTGTGAGTTCACGAGCTCAATTAGTAAATGTAGTAGTATTTTAACGGTGGGGGGGACCCCTTCTGTGTGTGCGATCGCATCACTAATTAATGATATCGTCGACCATATATCGTTGCCGCGTGGCGGTGGGACAGCTGATCGCTGGTACTGGGGCGGTTGTGGCGGGGGAGGGAGTTCGCCTGACGTTGCGTCACTGTAAGAGACTCCATCTCGTCTCGCGCGGGGGGGATGGCGGGGAGACGTCTCCTCTCGAGCTTGTTGGGTTTGCCTGGCAGGCTTGCCCCGACTGTTCGGTTGAGCGGCGTTGCCACGTTGAGCCCGGATGAAAGCTTCGCACTTGCGATAGCTGGCGGGGTGGGCGTCTCCACAGTTTACACATGAGGCGGGTACAGTGGGTAGCTTCGTGCATGCGCGGCTTTCATGGTGGCCTGCGCATTTAAAGCACCTGGTGGTATTGTTGCAGTATAGGTTTGAGTGCCCAAAGCGCTGGCATTTGAAACATTGCAATGGGCCTTTTGGGCCTCTGTATGGTTCGATGGTCACACGGTGGTGGTATACATATCTGATGGATGTGATCCCCGAGCTAGCCTCCGACCGCTTCACCGTTACCGTGAAGAGCGGGAATGCTTCTCGCTCCGCCGTCGGTCGGTGGAGCTGGGCGACGGTCACCACCTGGTGGCCCTGGGCCAGGAGGTCTGTCTTGATTATCTCCGGGTTGCAGGTCACAGGGAGGCCCCGGATAACGAATTTGGTCAGCTTTGTGTCAGCCGTGCCGTAAGTGTGGAAAAGGAAGTTGTTCGACTTCAGTATTTCCAAGATGTATTTCCCCCTGGTATTGCGAAGTTACTGTTTATCTGCACCATGGCAGTGATACGACTCCCTCGCGCATGCGCTGATTACAGGCACGCGGACGATAGTCAGCTGCTTCGCCCGCGCATGCGCTCGTCACAAAGTCGAGTTTCTTCGCATCCAATTCGCGATTTGATTTATTAGACGAGCTTTAGCGAGGATTCAATTTGACATGCTTTTTTTTTTTCTCTATGTTTTTTGTCGGTTCTCCACAGGTCAAACGGCTACAGCTATCAACTTCAAACTTTTTTCCAATATGGTTCCTCATCTAACTTAGATCTGTATAGTTTTGTGGCATTATCGGGGCGTAACTTGTTTTTTTGAATTTTAGAAATTTCAAAAATATCCATTAGAAAAACCCAGCGGAAAAAAAAGAAAATATTTTTATTTTCCAAAAAAATGAAATTTTGCGTGAAGTTGAATTACATTTTGATACACACTTCTAAAAATTTTCAGCTTGATCGGGTCAGCCATTTTGAAGAAAAAACATAAAATGTGCTAAATTGGTACCACTCGAAGCAGTTTTTACCCATACTATTACTATCCGCTCGTCCAACAACGCATATGGCGTTTTCCTAGTGTATTGGATCAGAAAAAACTGAGGAATGTGATTTTAATGTACAAATCAACGCTTTCGCTAAACTTGAGTGCAGGAAAAAGCAAATGTAATATAGAGTTGCATACATTTATATATTCCCATTTATCTTTGTAAAATACTTTGTGCTAACTATTCAAACATCAATACATAAAAGCAGACGTTATTGCAGCCTACCTTCAAGTCCTTCTCATATTTAAATTGATATTTTTACATAACACAGCTGTTCTAAATAGCTCTGGGTGAGCTATTTAGCAGTTTCATTCAATAAAATTAATAATGTATAGTACCTAGAGTACTAGAGTACATAGAGCTAGAGTTGTGATGACCCCAAATCCATCCTCGACCACCCTAGCATGCCGTCTGGTCTTTCTATTCAATATGTTATTACCTTTTTGTATTCTTTGTAAACCTTTCGTTATAATGCCGACAAAATATGAATAGCGTCTTTTAGTTTTATTGAGGATGCATTATTATTGTTATTTCATGGTTTCTTGTATACTGGTTGTCATTTCTTCGTTTCAAACATTGTTATCTAAATTTGAGTTACAACCAGGTTCGTCCATCAGCACTTGGCTTCTTTTAGAATAGTCTTTTGTCGGAAATTGTTGTCAATGATGTTGTTGGGGGCGGAGCACTCAATTTAGATCAAGTCCAGCAGCCAATCATTCTGTACCATTTTGTAACTAGCCAATAGGGTGAAGTGTTTGTATGATATTTCGGCAAACTTTGTGTCAAAATTATAACTAAACTGGTAGTTAGTCTACGGACCCTCATAGAGTAACCACCTACGGGTGCTCTGCTCCTCTTGTATTGTTTTTATAAGTAAATAAACAACATTCAATTAAATTGTTATATATGTGTTACATATTTTATCTAAGACCCCTAATTCTTCAGTCGGGTGATTAGGAGATCTTACAGAGTATGTAGATCTATCGCGACCCGAGAAGAAATGAGAATGAAATTGGCAGCAACAGGTGTAAATCTACGACTGAGACTTCAGTCATTTCCTGCAGGTAAGAGAACAGACAGGCATGCTAGTGAGAAGAAAAGGACTTTGTAACATTGTACAGAAAATAGAGACAATTTCAAGTAGACTCTTGAAAAATCGAATTATGCATTTAAAAAGCATCAAGTATGCATAAATCCGCATTTATAGCAAAAACGTTCCCAAATAGGCCTATGCAGTTTCATGCGAAATAAAATGTGCATTTTCAGAATCAGGGCTGCCTAAACCATATCCACCAATGAGGATGTGATGAAGGGTAACACAAGAAATATGCTAGCCTTGCTTATGAGGGACTCGATCTAACCCAACAAAACAGACATTTAAGGCTCATTCACGATTAAAGATTTAGCGTAACTCTAGGGTGTAACTTTATAAAACTTTTAAAACTTGGACCGCAATGTCACTGTTCATGACTACTTGATTTAGTGCTGAATCCAAAGTAGATCAACCAATGAAATTCCGTGTCAAAGACGATCTCGGAGTTGTTCGGACGATCTCGGTACCTGGTAGACGATGTTCGGACGATCTCGGAGTTTCTCAGCCTCTGATTGGTAGAATTCTACGTCTAGATTTAGACGTAGCCGTAGAAGTTTGGAGTTTGCAAACTTCTACGTTACGCCTACATTTATTTCTGCGGCTAAATTTATCGCGAATGGTTGCATGGAATGCGACCAACCAAACATTGCTAAAGCTACGGCTAAATCTTAAGTTTACTTCTTACGTCAATCGTGAATGAGCCTTATCTAATTCAATATAAACTAAACCCTACTTCCGGTCAGTAGAAAACCTACTTCGAACTGTATTAAATCTGAAAGGTGAAAAGTTGATTCTCAAAAATAAAACAAAATGTATACGTCTACAAAATATTCATTCCAGGCTTTCCCTCTCAAGTCCTCGAGAGTGAAAACCCAGACACGCAATGTCCCCGAGTGAATAATTCAGTCACAGACATGTTGACGGATCGGGACACCCGACCGGTAGCGCTTAGTGATGCGCGAGACGGGCGATCGAGACAGCACATGGGCCCTATCATCAAACATACACTGCTTGTAGAAAGTTTTTTTTGCTATCCATATTTTTCATATCAATTCAGAGTATTGTTTGATACGAGACGAGGGTATGTCACAGGTCAATGACCTGCAAGGGAATAGAAGCTACACTCAAGCCGTATGTAGGCCTACTGGTTGAGCGAGATATTTGTAGCAAGTCCACTCGAAAAGTCTACACACCTTGACTTGGCTATGAAATATACGTCAGGATAACTCTACACACCTTGGTGGAAACCGAACGGTTGACAACTCGCACACTCTCTTGGTGTACACCTGATCTCAGATTTCAGGGATTTTAAGGATTTCAAGGGGATTTCAAGAGATTTCAGGGATTTCAAGAGATTTCAGGGATTTCAAGGGAATTTCAAGGATTTTCATGGATTTCAAGAGATTTCAGGGATGTCAAGAGATTTCAGAGATTTCAGGGATTTCAAGGGGATTTCAAGAGATTTCAGGGATTTCAAGAGATTTCAGGGATTTCAAGGATTTCAAGAGATTTCAGGGATTTCAAGAGATTGCAAGGATTGCAAGAGATCTCAAGGGGATTTCAAGAGATTTCAGGGATGTCAAGAGATTTCAGGGATTTCAAGGATTTCAAGGGGATTTCAAGAGATTTCAGGGATTTCAGGTGATCTCAGGGATTTCAAGGATTTCAAGGGGATTTCACGTGATTTCAGGGATGTCAAGAGATTTCAGATATTTCAAAGGGATTTCAGGGATTTCAAGGGGATTTCAGGGATTTCAAGAAATTTCAGGGATTTCAAGAGATTTCAGGGATTTCAATAGATTTCAGGGATGTCAAGGGATTTCAGAGATTTCAGGGATGTCAAGGGATTTCAGAGATTTCAATTGGGATTTCAAGAGATTTCAAGAGATTTCAGGGATTTCAATAGATTTCAGGAATTTCAATTGGGATTTCAGAGATTTCAGGGATGTCAAGTGATTTCAGAGATTTTAGGGATTTCATGAGATTTCATGAGATTTTGGGGATTTAAGACATTTCAAGGGGATTTCATGGCAAGTAATTTCAAGAGATTTCAGGGATTTCCGAGAGATTTCATAGGGATTTCAAGGGATTTCAAGAGATTTCGAGGGATTTCAGGGATGTCAAGGGATTTCAGAGATTCCAGGGATTTCAAGGGATTTCATGAGATTTCAGGGATGGTAAGGGCAAGGGATTTCAGGGATTTCAAGAGACTTCAAGAGATTTCAGGGATTTCAAGAGATTTCAGGGATGTCAAGGGATTTCAGAGATTTCAAGGGATTTCATGATATTTCAGGGATGTCAAGGGCAAGGGATTTCAGGGATTTTAAGAGACTTCAGGGATTTCAAGAGATTTCAGGGATTTCAAGGGATTTTATGAGATTTCAGGGATGTCAAGGGCAAGGGATTTCAGGGATGTCAAGGGATTTAAGATATTTCAGGGATTTCATGAGATTTCAGGGATTTCAAGGGCAAGGGATTCCAGGGATTTAAGATATTTCATAGGGATTTCAGGGATTTCAGGGATGTCAAGGGATTTCAGATATTTCAGGGATTTCAAGGGATTTCATAGCAGTGAATCACCGTTAGAAAGAGACTGAATAAAAAAGCCTCCCTCGATAGTTCAGGCAACTGAGGCACCGCTTTTCGTTGCTGGCATCGTTGGCCGTGGGTTCGAGTCCCGCATAAGGCATGGGTTCTTGTAAATGTATTTTCACCTATCATCACTTCATCGTTGCATTATCATGCCTTATGCGTTCCACATGCTTTATGCGGGACTCGAACCCACGCCCAACGGTGACTTCAGTTACTACCGCTAGCGATAATTGAATTGATCACCGGGGCGGCTAAGTGAGGTTAAATTACCCCAACTATCGATGGTCAACAGTAGAGGTATAAAGCAGTGATTTGTGGAACATTTGGCAGAACATGTTGCTGTATCGACACGGACTTGACCGAGTCTGCTTCGAGATCACAGACTCACATAATTAATGTTAATAGACTTGAGCAAATAGAAACTGTCAACACTCGGAGGCCATGTTGTTGTTTACGAGGAAAACGCCATATATGCGTTGTTAGACGAGCGAATAGTAATAGTATGGGTAAGAACTGCTTCGAGTGGTACCAATTTAGCACATTTTATGTTATTTCTTCAAATGGCTGACCCGATCAAGCTGAAATTTTTTAGAAATGTGTATCAAAAATCAAAATGTAATTCATTTCACGCAAAATTTCATTCTTTTGGAATTTTTTTTTTCCACTATGTTATTCTAGCGGGTATTTTTGACATTTCTAAAATTAATAAAAAAAGATACCCCCCCGATAATGCCACAAAACTATACAGATCTAAGTTAGATGAGGAACCATACTGAAAAAAAGTTTGAAGTTGATAGCTGTAGCCGTTTGACCTGTGGAGAACCGAAACCACAATGTCACCAAATGCTGACGTTGTTGTTGTTGCGCGAACCCTAACCCTAACCCAACCTAAACTAACCAACTTCGGAGCTGTCCATAATGGCTCAATTACCAGACCCGAAAACTGCTATTAAATCACAAAACTCACTCGAAAAATGAGCATATTTCAACAAATTCGCTCCTTTGAGCTCGCGTCTCGTGTCCAGCTAGGCTGACGACGCCAATAGATCTTAGGTGCGTCGTTAAACACATATACACATCTGCTGTCCACGTCATAGGCCTACAATGCAGGATGATTCATGAGAATTCCACTGTTAGACACGCATCCTGTAACAATACCACTTCGTCTTGATGGTCACGACCGACCGTCTCTCCCATCAGTTCCCAGCGACGGTCGGGTGTGTCGGCCCGCCAGGCAACCTCTACAGATCTCACCGCCAAGGTCAGCTTCTGTCAGATTATAGGCTACTAGATTTACATAAGTATTGTAATCAAAACAATTAGGTAGAAGCACGCAAGGTATGAGAACAACTTGGCAATTGAAACTATAAAACGCTACCGGTAATAAAAATGTTTGCAAATGAATATATATATTTTTCAATTGATGACATAATCACATTTTAATTTTATACTTGATTTTTTTTTCTATGTTGCTTAACGATCCCACCAACAGCTAGGTTATACAAGGTACGAATGAGCGGTGATAATGAAACGATGAAGTGATTATAGGTGAAAGGACGTTCACAAAAACCCATGCCTCATGCGGGACTCGAACCCATGCCCGACGGTGACTTCGGTTACTACCGCTAGCGATAGTTCACTTAGCAACCAGGGCGGCTTCTACTTGATTATATACGGTATTTTATCGTACAATTGGGGCAAGCCTGCTGGCGGGGATCGAACCGGTGTCCACTGGGATACTCTGACACAACGGAAACGTTCTTTTAGGTGTATGATATTCTCGGTTAGGTTAGGTTCAGGCACGTCGTCATGATTCGTGTATTGTTGGGGCGCAGGGTACATGAATAAAGGAATGACCGCCCTGCCGCGAGCTCAAGGAGGTCTGGAAGCACGGAGGGATCTTTGTGTAATATGGTCATCTGTGAAGTGATTTGGGCGATTCACAAGCAATTGTGGAGTCTAATAAATGAATCATTATGGACACTTTTGTAGTTATTTACAATATTTCAAAACTTTTGGACCATTTTCGAAGTTATATTCGCGAGAAATCTCCCAGCAGAATATTTAATTGTGTTTATTCGTAGGCTTAAATCATCAGTATATATATATATATATATATATATATATATATATATATATATATATATATATATATATATATATACATATATATACATATATATATATATATATATATATATATATATATATTTATATTAGTGATGCCTTCGGGTACCCGGGTACCCGTCTAGGTTCCGGGTAATTGTGCTAACCAGTACCTATAATATAGAAAATGCCTTTTATAAATCACTCAAGCTACCGAGAGAAATTCAACTTCGCATTCTACATAAGGTTTTTACCTACCTTCCCAGACCTCCCTCAACTTATCATAATGCGCTCGTCAAATCTAGTCGCACCACCTACCATTATCTGTGGTCACACGTGCAGTGTACTGAATCCCTCTCCTGTCACCCGCTCTCTAGTTGCCATGCCAAATACTATTCTTTACCGAGAACTGAGAAGCATATGTAGTCATATAGTTTTAGTTTTTAGTTTTTAGTTTTATTTAGTTTTTTAAATTACCCGGGTAATTTCTGCGGGTACCCGGTTCCTAATTTGTTACCCGAAGGCATCACTAATATATATATATATATATATATATATATATATATATATATATATATATATGTCTCGCGACGTTTCGAAAAGGTTGAAGCAACCTTTCGACACGTCGCGAGACAGCGTACCAACCCAAAACCAACCCAGTGGCAAAACCGTTAAACCTAATATTTCACATAAGTGTCACTAAAACTTGCGTTCTCATATAAATATTTTGGATATTTTAGCCATGTCATAAGAGATACGTCTCGACGGGACTCGAACCCGGGACCTTCAGATTATATATACATTTCCGAATGAGCAATGATTGGTGGGGCCCCACCTGGTAGCGACTGGCGCTTGACTAACCCGAGTGGCCGCCATGACTCAGTGGATGTCTAATCAGACGTCAAACAGACATTGGACCGCGCTCGACCAGGCACAAGCCGCTTACAGACCGTGCATGGAACAAACGACGCACTGTACTATGACCAAGATCTATTGGCGGCAGTGAATCATGATGAGATGAATGGTTCATTTACTGCCTGTTGTTTTCGGATAGTGGGAATGAGTCGGCCGTGACCTGTTAAGGAATCATCCCAGTATTATCCTGAACGACAGAGGGAAACCTGTTTATAACGTTTATAACGTTTTTAACTGAGCACGCCCACTTGAGATCACCTGTTGGCTTGTGTTTATTACACCCTCCAGCAGCCTCCCCCCCCCCCCCCCCCTCCCCAACCACGGCATCAACCTACCCCCTAACCTAACCAACAAAAATCACCCCCTCCAGCACCACCCCTATCAAAAACATGCAAAAACCATCAGATTCAAGTGAATTTAAAAACTATAAAAACAACAATTCCCAACCTCCCGCAAATTTTTCTGAATGATATAAATAAGACCTTTCAGAAAATACTAAAAAATCGAAAATCAGACACCAATTGGCGATGCTCAGTGTCACAGTAAAACTACCCCGACTTTACCTTCCCATCATCTCATTCATCATTCACCGACGCCAATAGACCCCGTCTATAGACGCCAATCCGTCGTCAGTACAGTGCGTCATTAAACCAAATATACAATTACATAATTGAAACGTATTTTTCTCTTCTTGCTGTACGATTACAAAATCACACTCATTAAATGTATGCATAAAAACACAGAACATAAAAAACCTGTATTCCTTGATAATTGTCAGTCGGTATTTATGTAAGGTTTCCTAACCTCACAGGTCTAGGTCTAGGAATAATGCGACACGAATAGGCCTAAGCTTCAACTGTCAAGTATTCCATAACTACTTGATGTTTTGCTTGCATTACTTAACGTAATTACTGTTACGAGAGACGATTGATAATAAAAAGCTCTTATTATCATGCGAAATAGGCCTACTACATGTATTGCATAGTCTCCTAATTGGTATTTAAATATTGAGTATTTGGCAAAATTGCTTCGCAATATTCAATCATATACCAGCGAAAGCCAAGTAGAAAATGTACTTGACACTAAATCTATTAATGACTACGATAAAAATAGGCTGATGATCTTAAAATTATATTAATCGAATACTTACAAATAAGTGCGAAGGTAAATATCACTAGACACCACTTCATGATTAATATCGATTTTATATCAGAATATAATAAATAACAATTATATAAAAATCACTTAATATCTATTATAAAATAATAGACGGAAATCTAAATTGACTGGAATGTAAACTTTTGTATATCACGCGAACATAACCTCAAAATCAGACCGTCACAAAGCCCGCAGTAAATACAAACAGCTTGTAATTGATAATTGTGTCAATTAAATGTGTGTCGCGTAATTAGGCGATGTACTTTAAGAGAGGTAATATCACATTACACGCGACCACACGAGTTTAAGTAGGAACGATGACTGACAGATTGGATTGAAATGTCCTTCGGCCGAGCGAGTCTCATGACCAAGCTAGACTTTCATTCCTATTCTGACGCGGCGGTGCGAGTGACGTCACGGTGCGCATGCGCGCTGGTGTGAACAGAGCTGATTGGCTGTCGCGGATGCGATGACAAGATTTAAAAATCGAAGGTTTATGATAAGGAATTAATTAGAAATTCTTTCATAATATAGAATCACAGCTGACATTTCTTTTGAAAATGATTCCGATTCTGAATTTATTTACATTATTTATAGTTTTGCAATCGGTATTGCATGACAATGTACTTGAAACATATTGTGCCATACTGTCAGTACTGATGACTACGATCTATTGGCGTCAGGGAATGAGAATGACTGATGAGATGAAAGGTTATTTTACTGCGTGATTTCGGATGGCTGGTATGACCAACATTCGTAGATGAAATCTACATTTCATTTAGACTAGGAAAACGCCATATATGCGTTGTTAGACGAGCGAATAGTAATAGTATGGGTAAAAATGGGTAAAAACTGCTTCGAGTGGTACCAATTTAGCACATTTTATGTTTTTTCTTCAAAATGACTGACCCGATCAAGCTGAACATTTCCAGAAATGTGTATCAAAATGTAATTCAACTTCACGCAAAATTTCATTATTTGGAAAATATATTTTTTTTTCCGCTGCGTATTTTTGACATTTCTAAAATTCATAAAAAAAAGTTATCACCCGATAATGCCACAAAACTATACAGATCTAAGTGAGGAACCATATTGAAAAAAAGTTTGAAGTTGATAGCTGTAGCCGTTTGACCTGTGGAGAACCGACAAAAAAACATAAAAACGAACACCAATTTTGCTCAGTATATCAAATTGAATCCTCGCTAAAGCCCATCCAATTAGGAGGAAAGTAAGAATATGTCATCATCCGACTCAGTAGGCTCACTGCGAAGGTTTTGGGCTCATCAGAAGGACTACTTTTACAAAAACAATACGACATTTTAAAACATATCTTGAGAATAGGTCTGGAGAGGAACTTGGAAAAACATACTGAAGTATTGATATCTGTTGATATTTGTTTCAATGCAAGATTCCACAGATATCCAACCAACCATTCTGAGTGAAAAAAACGAGAGTAAAAGTCTATCAAAATATCCGGTTTATTAAATATGAGCAGTTATTCACAATCAATTGCCAACTAATCGATATAATCGCATATTTACTATTTATATTGAGTTTAACCACGAACTGTGAAGATGGGTAAGATCTATTGGCGGCTAGTCCATGATGACCGAGTTGACTGGAGTGACGTCATGGAAGATTCATGATCAGGTGTTCTTGGATATTCGACCCAGTAAGATCCTGGCGGGCATCGAACCTCGGCCTCCTGAATGAAGATTGAGCGTGCTAGCCACTGGGCGACCTGTCTCAGTCAGATATATTCTTAGTTAGGTGAGCGAACATTCCCATCCTACTCTTACGGAGCTTTGTTTGTTTGTTTGTTTGTTTGTTTGTTTGTGGGCCCTGCACGGGTCGCAGGGTTTGACTGATCGGCATGAAACTTTTTTTTACACGCAAACTTATCCAACTAGAACCCTATAGTTTTTGGGTCAAATCGGTTGGACCATTTTTGAGAAACATCATCTAGAAGTTTCTAAAAACCCCATAAGATTAAGCCGGGCAGAAAAAAATGAGAAAAAATCTCAACATTATAATTCATTTTTCCTCAAATGTTGACACAAAACTTTAATTCTGTTCAATTAACGTTCCATTTTCAACACAAACGATTCACAGGACCTTTGTCCGTTACGTTCATGAAATACATTACTTTGGGCACACTTACAAATTACAATACAATCGTTATTTGTACATTAACAACCAACATTCACTACAAATCACTTCGATGGCAGAACAACGTTTGCCGAGTCGGCTAGTACTGACATCTCGCTCACCACACAACGCGTGTGCCGCGTTTGCCTCGTGTTGTCACAACAGTGCGTGATGCCCGTGACTCACTGCAGCTTGGACAGCACGCGTTGTCTTGGGTTTACAGAGAACTGGACAATATTAGTGGCGTGCAGAATCAAGCGCTTTGCTACCGCCAAGTTGGCCCATCATACGTCACGGCTAGATCAGCTGGCTACCACGAGCATCTTTTGCAACTAGCTGTCAAAGTCATGGCGGAAGATCAAATCGTATTGGGAGCTGCAGCAATTGTATTCCTCCTGATTCCTCCTCCAGTGGATCAGAATAAGAAGAGGATGACGGAGTTTTCACTCTTTGCCAATAGAATTGAATATTTTCAATAACGTTCTGGTCATCTCCTATGACCGCAACGTCGAATTTGTTCCTACAATTATTCACTCATTATATATAAATATTTAAACTCCCCATTATTTAATTGTTCTGCAGTACTTTCTCCGCAGTTATTGTAATTATTTCATTATCATACTCAATCTGCAGCTCGACCATATCAAGCGACCCCATGACCTTTGAATTGGCGCTCAAAATTATGGCTGATCTAGCAAGTTAGCAATCTTATTCACCGCTAGATGAGCTATGTCAGCGGACATAGCAGGCTAGATTCTGGAACGATTTGCTAGATTCTAGCGGAATTAGCAGCTAGAAGTTGGAACGCCATTTCGCCAATGCTAATCTAGCGCTAGCTAAGCGCCTGATTCTGTAACGCGACTATTGCGGCTCACCGCGGTATTTATCCAGCACAGACCAACACTGACGGTAAGCCCGGAAAAGTGACTACATTTCATTTTGAATTTTTATTGGATGAGCGAAGCGAAGACTCAATTTCACTTGACCCGAAAAAATGTACAATTTTTTTTTCGCGCTCTACAGGTCAGACGAGAATTTAAATTCGATTGGAACTTGGCATGCTCATGTGTCATCATCTGGATTGAATCCCATAAGTTTTTATATGCAATCGGTTGCACAACTTCTGAGAAAACTTATTTTCTATTTTCCAAATTACCCATAAGAATGAGCCGGAGAAGAATTTTCGTAAAACAAATGTCCTTCGAAAAAATTATTTTTTTTTTACCGAATTTCAATATAATAATGATCCACATTATTCCAAACTTTCACTGAAATCTGATCCGTCGTTTTGATAAATAACTTAATTATATAATGACATTTTTATACATCGTTCAAAGCTATTAAGAAAACCAATTAAATCCAAGCAACAGGTGTCACCAATTAATGCAGAACGATTAAAACAAGGCCTTCTTTATTATCGAAGAAATTATTGAGAATGAGTAATGAATATAAAAGGAGTCTAATATTACATATAATATTGAATTGCATCTAATATTTCCTTCATTAGAATAGTCTACGAAATAAACCAACCGAATGGAAAGATTGATTTTTAACTTGAATGCCCTCAAACATCAACTTTAATATAACTTTTTGCAAGAATTCAATTTCACTTATATTAGCTCATCCATTACCGCGGAAACACATAACGCGTTTCTAGTATTATCCAAAAGCAGTACACATTCGATTTATAAAGTATACAGTTTCCTGATAATGATGCCTGAATATCCTCCAACACAGAAAGTCTATCAATAACTCGCTTGTAATCTCGCAGCTCGTATCAGTGTTTGCCTCGTAGGCCCAAGTCTCATACTTCACTAACGAGTGGCCAAGGTCCATAGTTATAAATATATTCACTGGGAATGTAATCAATTAAAATTAAACACGAAAAAACTCGTAAGATGGTTTACTTTGATAAAATGTTATCTTATCGCAGATTGACTTTATACCTTGTGTGTACATCCACTTGCTGACACAACAAGTGAACAAGGTGAACTTGACGCTTTTGAAAGAAGTAGTAGGTTTTCTGAACGTAAACCTCGTCCTGAGAAATCATTCCCTCAAGGTCATCACCACCCTGACACGATAGGCCCTATATTCCTGTATATCCACAATTCCAGAGAAACCTAGAGACATCTTGATTCATTATTAGTTCTCCAGATTCTGTATAGAATCATAATAGGAAAACGCCATATATGCGTTGTTAATTGGACGAGCGGATAGTAATAGTATGGGTACTAGGAAAACGCCATATATGCGTTGTTAATTGGACGAGCGGATAGTAATAGTATGGGTAAAAATAAGTAAAAAATGCTTCGAGTGGTACCAATTTAGCACATTTTATGTTTATTCTGCAAAATGGCTGACCCGATCAAGCTGAAAGTTTCCAGAAATGTTGTAGCAAAATGTAGTTCAACTCCATTCACAATTTCATTTTTTTGGAAAATAAAAATATTTTCTCTCTTTTTCCTCTGTGTTATTCTAATGGGTATTTTTGAAATTTCTAAATTCATAAAAAAGGTACCCTCCGATGGAATCATATTGAAAAAAAGTTTGAAGTTGATACCTGTAGCCGTTTGACCTGTGGAGAACCGACAAAAAAACATCCCCAGGGATTTTCTGTGGTTTCCCTCTGTTGTCTAGGGTAATGCAGGGATGGTTCCCACAATATAGGATACGATCGCTTCCTTCCCATTACCCAAGAACCTTCATCTCGTCATCCCATCACCCCATCAATCATCCATCCGACGCCAATAGATCTGTGCTATCAGGGCAGAGCTCGGAGTGTCGGCCTATAGCAGGTGTTGGCACGGACAAGCACCTGTTGATGTCTCGAATGACGTCAGGTGGAATCACTCGACTGGGATTGTAAGCAAGCAGAAACATGTTTGTTAAATCCATGAATCTGTGAGAATTATGCCAAGTGCCTGAATTATTCACGTGGCAGTTGGAAGGTGTTATCCCCATGGTTACCCTTGCTATTTGTTCCACTAACTCTCAGGCTAACTGGGGTGGACTTGGTAATACCGGGCCTAAGTTAACTGTAGTGTTCGGTTATTAGACGAGCGTTAGCGAAGTTTTCCACCGAACTCTTGCGGAGCTTTGTCTGTTTGTCTGTTTGTTTTTGTTTGTTTGTAAGCACTGCACAGGTCGCAGGTCATCAAACATGAAACTTTGTCTGTATATGCAAACTTATCCAACTCGGAACCCTATAGTTCTTGGGTCAAATCGGTGGACCATTTTTGAGAAACATCATCTCAAAGTTTCTAAAAACCCAAATTGAGAAATAAAATCTCTCCAATATATAGGTCCAATTCAAATTGTCCTCAAATGTAAACACGGAAATGATATAAGAAAATGTGTACGCAATTCGGAACGGCTGTTTTGAAGAAAATAATGTTATGAATGTTGTTCATTCATCGAATAGATAGAAATGATAGCAGAAAAATATTGCAGAGATTGATTCACGGCTCCCTAGATTCGTTGGTATCGATAGAAGTTTATTTCATATGCGTCAAGGTGTGTAGAGTGTTCGATTATCTCGCTCATCGTACAACGCATGCGCTGCGTCTACCTAGCAGCAACTTGAAGGTGCGTGTTCCCCTAGTGTGATGCTCTGCCTGCCGGAAGTTGTCAGCAATCAGGCTGTTCCGGCTCCCGTGTAGGCCCGGATAACACGTGGGGACACAGGAGCTGTTTCAAGCACTGCTAATGTGACTCACTAGGCACGCGCAGCGCATGCGTAACGATGAGCGAGATGTCTAGAAGCTTGTCCTAGCTAGAAGGTAACATCTAAAACTCTACACACCTTGATCATATGAAATATACTTCATTCGATACCAACGAATCTAGGGAGCCGTGAATCTATCACTGCAACATCTTTCTGCTATTATTTTCATTTATTCGATGAATAAAGAACATGTATTACATTATTTTCTTCGAAACGGCTGGTCCGAATTGCATACACATTTTTAATAATGTGAATCATTTTGTGTTTACATTTGAGGAATATTTGAATCAAATTGGAGAGATTTTATTTTTCAATTTTTTTTCCGCTCAGCCTGACCCTATGGGATTAAGAAACTTTGAGATGATGTTTCTCAAAAATGGTCCAACCGATTAGACCCAAAAACTACATAGTTCCAAGTTGGATGAGTTGGAGTATACAGAAAATGATTCGCGTTCATCCAGCAACGCTTTATTGCGTTTTACTAGTTGTAGATAAACAGCGGTTCGGTGTGGAATTACAGGAAGGGGCGTACAAGGGGCGTACAAGGGGCGTACAAGGGGGGGGGGGAGGGGGGAAAGATATGAAAGAGAGAGGAGGGACATTCAAACACAATACCCCCTAAAGTACAGTCCAGTGTTCTATTCACGGTTAGTTATGCAAGAAAAAAGGGAAATAATCACAATAATTGCATTTATAACAACTGTCCTACTGTTGTCAGTGCTTTGTTCGAACATTCAGCCTGTCATGGGAGACAATTCTTCTGCCTTGTTGCTTGACGACCCCACCAACAGCTGGGATATACGGGGGTACGAATGTGCTTAACGACCCCATCAACAGCTAGGACATACCGGGGTACGAATGAGCAGGTGATAATGAAACTATGAAGTGATGATAAATGAAAGGACATGTACAAAAGTCCATGCCCTATACGTGACTCAAATCCACGCCTAGCGGTGCCTTCAGTTACCACCACTAGTGATGATTGACTTAGCCATGTGAGAAGGCGTAGTCAGTACAGTGAGTGCAGTCTAGCCGTTTGACCTGTGGAGAGCCGTCAAAAATACAAACACAAAAAAAAAAACGAACACCAATTTTTCACAGTATGTGAAATTGAATCGTCGCTAAAGCTCGTCTCATAAGATAGTTAGTTGAGCAATAGCCAAGCGTGGCCAGTACACATTATGCAACTATTTGATTTCAATGTCTGAGCAGTTTCTGTTCTCTTCCGTGACTTTCCTTCGAGCCGTGCACGATACCGGACACGGAACCACACGGCTGCTCGCCGGACCGGAAACAGCTTTCAGCTCAGACCAGATCAGCTCCGATACTCGAGTTTTAAGCACATGCGTTTTGGTGTCAACGCGTACGCAAATCGTACGTTTTGAGTCGAGCCAAATTCTCGAACGCGAAAACCAATCGCGTAATACGTTATAACCCGTGTGTTTTAAAGCACTTTCTAAAACTTGCCGTTTTCATCAAAGCAGATGCGCGTTGGTCATAATGGCGGCTTGTTTTTGGCGAAGTGCCGTCACATCCGAAACGAAATATCTTATTTCTTACAAAATATTCATTTTTCAAGACTTGAGTGTGTACGTTAAGTATTATCGCCATTGGCGAGAGTACTGAGAAATCCTAATTGGAAGGTTATTGAAATAAAAACTTTCAAAGTCAAGTCTAACCTCAAATTGCATAGCTTTGCCTAGGTACTTGCATATTCTTAGCAAAATAGGCACTATACAGCAAATACAAAAATACAAAAGTCGTAGAAAACTTGGTAGTGCCTATATAGTATTGGTTTACATTAATTTTCATTAAGAAAGTTGAAAGACTTGAAAGCAAACAGCATTAGACCTACACCATTGAATTGCCCATGCCTATATTTCACAATGTAGGCCTAGGCCTATTGTAATATTTATTAGGCCTGGACATAGGCCCTTCTGAGGTAGATGGGTCAGTGTCTAGGCCTAGGCATAAGTCATGGTCTAGAATATATATAACTAGCAGCACTGTTGGTATCAGCCTTTCAGCGCACAGAGATACCGGTAGGCCGATACAAGACCTCTACTATTCTAGACTGTGGCGTAAGCCTAGAACGCTGAACCTTTATATCCCTCCAACTACATTTCATCCATTATCCTACATTCATCTACACTGCTTGTTCAGTTTGTTTTGAAAATTTTTAATTTGCTAGTTTAAAGTTGAGAAAAAGTTTATTTAATAAAATCATTTTTAAATGAAAAAGGTTTTGTATAGGATATAGATAAAATTATTAGAGTAATAGATTCAATAATTGCAAAGTTCAATAATTCCATATTGACTGCTCAGACAAGATAAGCAAAGTATACAAAAAAAACTACCGTATCATCATTATAGGTTGAAAGTTGAAACAATTTATTGCTGTAATAATAGAATGAAAATTACAGATTTTTTAAACATGTCAGTGAACCTTTGTTGATTTGATATTTTTCATCTTGTTACTTGTGGTTTTCCCACTTCTTAAAAGCAAATTTCAAGAATATTCAAGAATATTCATTTTTTCATTTTTCATAGTAAGCTGCTGGTTTTTCAAAGTTTATAACTGAGTGAACAATGACTGACATACATATGCCTACTTGTTCATGAAAAATGTTCTAATCAAGTTAATTTTATCCCAATGACATTTTTTTATTGAGCACTACTGTATTAACAATTGCTAATTATTACTTATAAATCAACAAACTTATTATTTGTAAAACCGGTCCTTAGACCTATATAGTTGACACTTACTAAGTCTTATCAATAGGAGTATTGAAGACTAAAAATTTATTGAAAACAATAAGAATTTTGAGCCATAGAGCTGGTTCCACTAACTGAAGTTTAGTGGATATTAAGCAATAATTAACGAATCAACTTTTGTTATCACCCTTCGTTTTGTATGTTTTTCTGTCCCTCAATCAATCATCAACTAGACCCAATTATTACTTGATTATAGGTTGGTTAAACGGTATCTTAGTAAAATACTGGTTTCAAAACTAATTGAATGAGATGACCCAAATTTACGTAGACTATTACTCGTAAAAATTAATTTATTCGGCAGATTCTTTGAGGAATATGGTTTCCCGGGAGTTGCTGGTGCAATTGATCGCACACATGTTGCAATTGTGCCTCCACCACAACTTGATCCACTACACTCCGAACACATTCATGTAAATAGAAAAAACTACCACTCCATTACGTACAGTTGGAAAGTTATTCAAATAAATTGATTGATCAAAGTTAGGCCTAGATAAGTGTCAATCTCATTCAACACAAATACAGTAACCACCAGTAACTTATTTATTCATTTGGATCCGGTATGCGACGCAAAGTTGCGATCTTGCATGCAAATGCGAACTACCCGGGCAGCACTAATGACGCTTTTATATGGCGCAATTGCAACCTCAGACACAGTCTCCAGCTAGCACATGATGAAATGTTAGCACTTGGCTTATTGGTAGGTAAAATGAAACATCTTTGGAAAAGTTTTCTTTGGAAAATATAAGATGAAAGGAGATGAAACAAAATCGGTCGTACCATCATTGACATTGTAACGAATTAGTTCAATGAACTTTATTGACGGTTTACATAAATTAACAAGGATGTACATGATTTAATTAACCTAGAACTATAGGTGGCTAGCTAGGGAGTGTTTTACTACGTTCCGCATACTTTATGTTATGTCTTTCGGGGGACAGTGGTTATCCATTGGAACCCTGGCTTATGACGCCAATAGCAACCCAGTAAATCAAGGAGCTGTCGAATACAACCGACACCAAATGCAGGCTCGGAGCACAGTCGAACGCTGTAACGGATTGTTGAAGATGCGGTTGCGGTGTTTGTTGAAAGACCGGGCCCTACATTACATGCCGCTTAAAGCATCGCAGATAATTACAGCATGCACTGTGCTTCACAACATGTGCCTGAACCACCACCAGAAGAAGGTGACGAACACATTGATTTTAGGATGGATGTCAACAGAAATGACGATCATTTAGTAGTCCTTGGCAGAGGCCAAAATCCCATTTTGGCACATGGACAGAGGCTACAACAGCGTTCAATTCGTAGAGATTTTAAGCAGCAGAAGTAAAACTGTCGGAAGAAACAAAGTAAGCTCAATTAGACAAGTATCGCACCAAGATTATGGTTGCAGCCACATAATTATATACCAGTAAATAGTGTTGCTGAGATTTACAAAATTATAAAATTATCAAGAGTTTAAATTAGTATAGGCCTATCCCCCTATATCATTTCTTTATTCTCTCCTAGACATGTAGATTGTGTGTAATTTGTATGTTACTTTTCCCTATTTTTATTCTTATTTTGTACTTGCAATTAATCCTAGGCTAGTCTTTTCTCAAGTTGTATTCTAAGTGCTGAAAACTTGTCTGTAGGCCTATCATAATTATGTATACATGTGACACGGATATAATGACAATAAATGATATTATTATATCATTATTACTACTAATTATTATTGAGAGATGGAGCTACATTACAATGCATCCTGAAGAATACATACTGACATTATACCACCATTATAATGATTTAAAGTACAAGACAATTACTATAGGCATGAGAACTATAACCTCCAAAATACTTGAAAACTTTACAAAAATAATACTAATTATTAAGCCATTGATCACATAACTGAACCTGATGTAGTAAACGAAACCTAGATTATGAAGCAGCTAATAAACTTTGAAAAATATTCTTACCTTGACGATTGACGTTATAACTTATTTCAACCTTTTTGACAGTGTCGTTTGGTAAGCATACATTTTCAACAGCTGTTGTATTGAAAATGCAGCTGCATTCTGATTGGTTTAAATTATGCTGCCGATGACGTTTTCATGACGTAGTTATACTTTGGTACTGAATCGACACGGTCCGGTAAGCACATCCCGTGTCTGTGCCGTGCTGTTACTCAAAACGCAGAGGCTTGTACGCGTATTGTGTTTGAGATATGTCGAGGATTGACCAAATGAAACCAATGCGCGTTCAGAGCATACGCTTTCACGCGTATGTGCTGGAAAACGTACGAGCTCGAGTATCGGGCAGGTCTGTTGAGGTAGGTTAGTTTCGACTGCGCGCGCAACATCGCCACTCGCATGACGTAGCGGCTGCCTAACAACAACTAGAGATGGGCGTTTTTCTTAACGAATCGATTCACCGATTAATCGGGTGGATTAAAATCGATTCTTATGAAAAGATCGATTTATTAATTACATCACTAAAAAATAAGTGGAAATGAATGCACCTTTGCCTATAGGGAACTGTAGTAGGCCTACCCGCGCATATTTGGGTTCTTTCGCTTGAAACACGCCCATTGGATTAACATGGGGGCACATCTTTAAAACGCCACAATTTCTTTACTACTGCAGCTACACGAAAAAAAATTACATCGGCATGTTCGCTGGCCTTTTCTTATCGTCAAGAGAGCCATACACCAATTCAAAACGTTAACAAATTTAAACTATTTAATGAACAAAAACACCTTGTAATTGCAACGTTGCCAAGCGAACGTATGAGAGAGATAGACGAAAAGCAGTTCCGTTTCCTGTTTCTTCGTTGATGTTCGCAAAGTTCAGTTTTGAAATGGCGGTTCAAATGCCATTCAAAAATATAGGTTAGAGGTCGATAAGAATAGTACGAAATATATCTGATTAAAGCTATTTACGAGAAAAAAAGTGCAAGTGAGCGCTTACCTTATAAGTTATATCCATTTCGTACACTCTTTTTGATCCGTAGGAAATCTGTAAAAGCTCTGTGTTGAATTTGAGCTTGATAATGAGCACTCGGGAACACAACAACACACCATTTTGAAATAAGATCTATTAATGCCTCCTTGAACGTGTGATGCGCATGTCGAGGCAAAAATATCGTATGGGCCGTGACACACCGTAGAAGCAGTCGGGACGCTTGGCATCACCGTCATTTGAGCGTTGCAATATTTCGAGTTTACAGTCACTTACGTGCGCGGAACGGAGCGGTTGAGTACAAGTTTTCGACGTTGCAATTACAAGGTGTTTTTGTTCATTAAATAGTTTAAATTTGTTAACGTTTTGAATTGGTGTATGGCTCTCTTGACGATAAGAAAAGGCCAGCGAACATGCCGATGTGATTTTTTTTTCGTGTAGCTGCAGTAGTAAAGAAACTGTGGCGTTTTAAAGATGTGCCCCCATGTTAATCCAATGGGCGTGTTTCAAGCGAAAGAACCCGAATATGCGCGGGTAGGCCTACTACAGTTCCCTATTTGCCATTATCAAACGTTAAGGTCGCTTGTGCAACCATGTCTGAACATGTAAGTTCAGATCACTTCTCCTGCGGAGGTAGAGTGGGGGATCTTGCTGCAAACGCGCACAAACGATATTTGGTATTTGCACATGGGGAAACAACAAGATTTAGCAGCTTGTTATTGACTTGAGGCTGTCGGTTGGATACCCTACTGTAACTTGATTGGTCAATATTGTCACGATATATGTTTCAAGTTATTAAAATATCTCACAAAAGTTAGCAGATTTTACTGAACAAAAGTGGAAACCAATCAATTTAAAATTATTACTCATGATAATTTGTTATAAAAATGGCATTAAATTGGTAATAATGTGTAACTAAGTGTCAGAGCGTCTATTGACCATCGACCAATGAGAACATGTTCCTCACTCATAACTTCATCGCGGTCTTTGCCACTAGTTGCTTTCCTCGAGCACCTTTCCCTCCGAACCTCTGTGACGTCAACATGAGTCAGAACCAATAGAAATGAGAGGATTGAGGGGAGACACTGAATCATGCGCGGCTTCTTTCAAGAAACAATCTTTGGAAACAATCGAGTTAACAATACATCTTCTTGTTGCTGGAAACATGTCAGGTGTATTGAGACACGTGTTCCTCAATCTCGATAAGCTTGAACGAAGATCTCATTGAATATTGAAGAATATTAATTCACAGACATATCATTTTTGTCTCTTATTAACATTTTTTACTATCCACGAAACAGTTGATGCAATAAATGAGCATACTTCAAATTTACGCTTATATAAGACATGAATAAGATTTGTTTATTTATAACTAGGCTTATATTGATTTATATTGTAGGATAAGAAAAAATGTCATGCTAGATTAAACGCAGACTCCACACTCTACAATGGGGGGAAAACCTCCCACCGCCATACAATTAAATCGGCTAGTTGTATACTTCTTCAACACGCTATGATTGTTATTTGATCGAATTTGGTAAGTGTATGAATAAAACATTTGATCTGTACTTAAAAACTCATATTGAGAACCTAGAAAATTGTTATTCTGTGTAGGCCTAGTATAGTTGGATTATCTAAGATCGAATCAATAATGCAGTAATCAACGTCGAGGAAAGAACAGGGGAGGGAACGGTCCTGAGAAGTGAAAACTGGTCAAAAGAGAGAGAGAAAGGATTCTCAGATTCAACTCTCAGATTTATTTGAAAGACATTTTCATTTTCAACTTTATATTCTTCAGAAAGAATCGATTGAAAAACACCCTTGAAGCAGATCGATTCACCAAAAACTCGAGGCGGAGAGAATCGATCCAGAAATCGATTAATCGCAAGCGAAAAAATCGATTTTCACGAAAATCGATCTTGGATCGCCCATCTCTAACAACAACCCCGTCTGCTGCGGTGACGTGGGCCGGTGAACAATCCCCGAAGAAAGCTAAACGACCCCACCAAGCAGCTGGGTCAGACGGGAGCTGGCAATTATCTCTATCAGTATTGTTATTGACATTATTGTGATTTGTCTAGTTTGTTGTGGCTCTACGCTTCCAGCACACGTCACTGGGGCGGCTGAAGGCCATTCTACGAGGTGACAGAAGTGAACCAATCCGTGACCGGCTTCCTGCTAGATCCTTGCTGATTAGAAGACTGCGTTTGACATATGTTACTCTCGTGGGAAATAACTAGGGTTGCCAATCGATTGAGAAAACGCACACGATACCGAAATGTGCTATATCGAAAATCGATCCGAAATATTAGTCATTCCATTCGATATCGGGTAGAAATGATGATATCAAATATCGATCGAAATTATCGAGATATTCCAAGGTCTGAATCATGTTGATTTAGTCGTCTGTAATAACGTTGCGAGGCGTAGTGATAATCTGCCTCTGCGTTGTGTTGACTCACGCACACGTCATCAAGAAAGATGTAATGTGATATCAAGAACTGATCGAAATACTCGAGACCGATTGGCAACCCTAGAAATAATACAACTAACATTGTTACCGAACGAGAGATAGTAAACTGTCAGTGTGAGCGCAATATTAGCTACCGGCAGTGGTGACTAGTTTATTTATTTATCTATTCTCCATTTGATCAATACAGTGTACCAATATAGGATTTGTCAGGCTAACACTAAACTGGAATTACAGATGGAGTTAATAAGTATATTACAGTTGTATTTAGTGAATATACAGAACCACTATTAATAGTGAATAGTCAAATTATATACGTCGAGTGCTAAATAAAGAAGGGATAAAGGTTTAGTTTGAAGTGATATTTAGCCTATATATACATATATATATATATATATATATATATATATATATATATATATATATATATATATATATATATATATATATATATATATATATGTATATATATATATATACATATATATATATATATATATATATATATATATATATATATATATATATATGTATATATATATATATATATATATATATATATATATTTATATATATATATATATATATATATATATATATATATATATATATATATGTATATATATATATATATATATATATATATATATATATATATATATATATATATATATATATATATATATATATATATATATATATATATATATATATATATGTATATATATATATATATGTGTATATATATATATATATATATATATATATATATTTATATATATATATATATGATGTGCTAGCTGTCTATAATAGATGTGCTGCCTAGTCTGATGATTGGGGGGGGGGGGGGGGGATGAAGATGGGGGTATTTCTACGTGAGGGAAGTGGACTAGGACAGTCTCAGAACGTGTCCGAATTACCTTATTTATGCGTACTTGTAATAATAATATCCTTCATTGTTATTTTAAAAGAATCCATTCTACATGTGTGTATAAACACTCAACATGGGATGTACAGAGAGTTTTAGCTAATAATAATCTACATATGAAATTAAAATATTATTAGAAAAATTGGGATTTTTTTTCGCAAAATATTTACACTCTTATACTTCTATCTTCAATCTTTATATTCATTTTTATCATCTTGAATCTCATACACACTTAGTGCATGCATGGCCATATTGATTAACACACCATCCTTGTATTGTCTCAGATCATCTCTTAAACATGCGTCTATGGAGTAATCAGCTTTGGTAATTAGAAGTGATTTCAGGCTAGCTTTGAATTTAGAGAGAGATGTAATATTATTTATTGATTCTGGTAATTTATTATATAGTTTCACATTTATGAAATTGTATGCTTGACCTTGCTCAAAGTACGGAAGTGACGTCATTAGGAACGTCCGAATTCATAAAATGAGAAGTCAAGTATGAAAGTTCACAAGCATACATGGCATGCGTTCTTCTGAACTTTACTTGTGTACTTCTGTATTGGCTCACCTAAATCTGTATCACATTTATCTTTCAATGTTTCAGCAGAAACCTACAAAAAGATGCGATTTCATTTCTGTAATAAAGTAGCAGCTTTCAATGTGTGCGGAACATCTCACTTACTATAGGAAATATCACCGTTTTATTCTAATTAGACGAGCTTTAGCGAGAGTTCAATTTGACATATTGAAGAAAATTGGTGTTCGTTTTCATGATTTTTTTTTTTTTTCGTTTATTTGACGGTTCTCCACAGGTCAAACGGCTACATCTATCAACTTCATACATTTTTTCAATATGGTCCTCATCTAACTCAGATCTGTAAAGTTTTGTGGCATTATCGGGGGGGGTAACTTTCTTGTTTATGAATTTTAGAAATTTAAAAAATACCCATCAGAATAACATGGCAGAAAAAAGAGAATATTCTCATTTTCCGAAAAATGAAATTTTGCGTGAAGTTGAATTACATTTTGATACAAATTTCTGGAAACTTTCAACTTGATCGGGTCAGCCATTTTCAAGTAAAAACATGAAATGTGCTAAATTTTGTACCACTCGAAGCAGTTTTTACACATTTTTACCCATACTAATACTATTCGCTCGTCTAACAACGCATATATGGCGTTTTCCTAGTTAATACTCATTCTCTTCGAGCGGAGTGAAATCAAACCTGATTCCATGTGAACTTCTAAACAGCCTGAGGGTATGCAACCACAATAACGCCGATGTCATATAAGATGCCTAGTACAGCCACGGCGCGACCTGACGGGTGTTTAATGTACTACGTGCTATCGAGGGTCACAAAATCAAAGTACAGTTTCCACACATCGAGGGACAGTATATCAAGGTCGAATATGAGTGAAAAGGAGAGTTTGAGGGAGAGAAAATCAAAGGTTCATATCTGCAAACGTTGAGGTACAGTTTATCAAATTACTCTGCAACACAAATGAAGGTCCGCAGATCACTTGAAGATGAAGTTAAAGTATAATTTTGATACGTAGTGTAAACTTGCTTATATTATGACGGGTTCAGGGAATACTGGAGGTTATTCTTGGGTAACAATATAGGAACACAAGATATAAAGTTAACTGGTGGTTATATTCAGTGAAATATCGTACAATGTTCATGGCCAAGAGATGCCATGATCTGGCCCGGATGGCGACCAAAATTCTACTGACTAAAAACAAATACTTATATATATAACCTTCGGTTATATATTAAAGTATTTGCTAAAAACATCCTCACCACAAGAAACGGAAGTTGTCTCACGAGGGTGGACATTAGTTCGCTGAAGGCTGCTAGAGGGCACGCAATATGTGATTTGAGCGCCCTCTACATTTACTGGTACAACTAAATTAAACTAGATTGCTAACACTAACTAAATTGCTAACACTAGTTTGGCAGATATTATCTAGACTTTACCCTATGGGGCTGTCCATAAATGATGTCACACAATTTTAGGGTATATCAACCCCCCCCCCTCCCCCTCTGTCCGAGTTGGTCACAGAGAAGATGAGCCCCCCCTCCTCTTTAATGATGTGACAATCCAGACAATATTACCCCCTCCCCACCCCATGGATTTATTCATACGAATTTGGAAAAAACTGGATTGGGATATTGAAAAAAGATTTCCTCGAATTTTTAGTCCCCTAAATCCCCTAAAAACCACCTAACACCTAACTGTGAACTCCTCTCCCACTGTTGAAACTTTCTATTTTTGGACGAGCTTCAGCGAGGATTCAATTTTACATACCGGTACTGAAAAATATTGGTATTCGTTTTTGTGTTTTTTTTTTTTTTTTTTTCCGTTCTCCACAGGTCAAACGGCTACAGCTATCAACTTCAAACTTTTTTAAATATGGTTCCTCATCTAACTCAGATCTGTATAGTTTTGTGGCACTATCGGGTGGTAACTTTTTTTTCATGGATTTTAGAAATGTATAAAATACCCATTACAAATACACAGCGAAAAAAAAATCTCCAAGAAATTTCGCGTGAAGTTGAATTACATTTTGATACACATTCCTAAAAATGTTCAGCTTGATCGTGTCAGCCATTTTGAAGAAAAACATAAAATGTGCTAAATTGGTACCACTCGAAGCAGTTTTTACCAATTTTTACCCATACTATTACTATATCCGCTCGTCTAACAACGCATATATGGCGTTTTCCTAGTTTAACATAACACCGAGTTAATGGCTTCAAATTGATCATGTGCAAATCGAAAAGGGTCCGAATAGAAAAGCATGCCCGTCACCCTCTTGGTGAGAATGATTCAATGACTTCTTCAGCCTGCCTGGCAACAGCCACACAAAGCTCTGCCTGTGTAACTCCTCCTTGTGAGGGATGGCTGATACCCTGTCCAGGACACTCAAAACCAATTATCAAACTACTGAAGATATCCGACATTATACACTAGGAAAACGCCATGCGTTGTTAGACGAGCGAATAGTAATAGTATGGGTAGAAATGGGTAAAAACTGCTTCGAGTGCTACTAATTTAGCACATTTTATGTTTTTTCTTCGAAATGGCTGACCCGATCAAGCTGAAAATTTTCAGAAATATGTATCAAAATGTATCAAAAGCTGAGATGAAGTTTTTGAGGAGTGTGAATGGAGTTACAATAATGGATAAAGTTCGGAGTAGGCAGATAAGAAGTGAGCTAGGGATAGAGCGATTAGGATTCAAACTGGGGAGAGAGAGGCTAAGGTGGTTCGGCCACATGAAGAGGATGGGAACCGAGAGAATACCAAGGCGGGTATTGGAGGCGGCTGCATTGGGAACACGGACCGAGAGAGCGGTGGATTGGACTGATCAGAGAGGATGTACTGAAGAGGGGAGGAAGGTGGAGTGAGTTAGAGACGGAGGGACATTGGGAGAACAGAACAAGGTGGAAGGAATTTTTGGAGCAACCGGAAGTAGATGAAGAAGAGGAGGAAGAAGAGGATGAAACGCCAGGCGTGGCCAGCCGGTTTCTGGGAATCCTGCGGCCCTAGTGCTGGTGGGAACACCCACCCCCTGACCCGATGTTGTATTTGGAAACAGGGTTAGATAATTATTATTATGTATCAAAATGTAATTCAACTTCACGCAAAATTTCACTTCTTTGGAAAAAAATATATTCTTTTTTTTTCCGCTGTGTTATTTTAATGGGTACCGGTATTTCAGGAATTTCTAGTATTCATAAAGAAAAATGTTATCACCGGATAATGCCACAAAACTATACAGATCTGAGTTAGATGAGGAACCATATTGATTCAAAGTTTGAAGTTGATAGCTGTAGCCGTTTGACCTGTGGAGAACTGACATAAAAAACATAAAAAAAACATGAAAAAAAAACATTAGAACGAACACCAATTTTTTTCAGTATGTCAAATTGAATCCTCGCTAAAGCTCGTCTAATAATATATTCTCACAAAATAAATGCCACCTTGTGAAGAGGTTTGAAATCATGAGCTGTCCGTTGTGTTACAATTGTATCAATGTGCCTGTTATCGGTGTTTTACAACCAAGTCTGATATCCAGCCTGCCGACCTAGTTGCTCGACTCGAGTTGATGGCTGCCTTATAACATAGATAGACGCGTCAACCACGTGGTAATGAGCCTCGTTTGTTCTTCAACAGGTCTTAAAGGTCTTACAGACAACAGTTCTGATGCAACAATTCAAACTAATAGTCATTAAATAGTCTTAAATACTACATACTGTTGATTCTTTATATTAATTTTATATTCTTAAATACTTATTATTATTACATTAATATACTATGTTGTAGCAAATAACTTTATAACTATATTATTTAGGAAATGAATGAAGACTGGTTATGTATACTGTGGCTAAACTGCTAGCTGTGACTGTTGTTCAAACAATGTATTTTGTAATGAATCTTCTTATATATAAAAAGCTCGTGTCACATGTTAGTGGACGAACTCCTCCGAGACGGCTCGACCGAGTGCCGTGAAATTCCTCGCGCACATTCGATGGGTGTGGTAGAATGTCCTAAAGTATATGACATCTTCCGCCGAGCTTTCTCCTATGAGCAATATCCAAAAATTGGCACTTCAAGGACGCCACCAGTTATTACGTAGTTCATGTTGACATTGACGACCTTGACTCAATGTCGGCCTCACTCGACAAACCATTTGATAGCGCACATCACGCTAGATAGCGCCAAATCCACCTTCCAGCTAATCGTTGACCATGTCCATTACGTCAATGAAACACACTGAATTGAGACACTGACATATTGTTATTCATACTTGGTTAGTCTTCGAATTTACTGTTGACTTGCTTTATTTTACTTCACTACTTAGCGATAAAACCAACTATAATTCTGTTTAATTAACGTTCCATTTTCAACACAAACGATTCACAGGACCTTTTTTCGTACGTTCAACATTCACTACAAAACACTTCGATGGCAGAACAACGTTTGCCGAGTCTGCTAGTGAATATATAAATATATCTTACCATTAATAAAGATTTACCATAGTTACCAGATAACAAGCTGGTTGATTTCAAAACATCCCGCATCACATTTTATAGTTGAAAGTACCTTTATATCTTGATAAGTGAATTGAAGTGTACACAGAAGTGAAGATTTCAGGCAGAGGTAGATTTGGAGCCATAAATCGTGAAAATGCGTGTGCTGTGAGTGAAGTTCAAGACAATTCATAAAATGGCATTAGCAATTATATTTTAAAGTGTGGTTAGCAATTTTTGATTTTCACAACCTTCTAGAACAGATTGAGAAATTCACGGCCCATACGACCTTTTCTTTGTGCAGTGAATCAAGGTCCAGTTAGGGCTTTGATAAAGTTAATATCTGTTGTAAATCTGTAATGGATAAGAATTGCGAAGAAGAACGAGTGAGAGGAAAGGACATGTGTGAAGAGTGTAAAAAAAAGGTGTGAAGTCAGGGGTGGAATGTGTGGGTGGTGAGACATGGAGACATTTTAAATGTGCGGGAGTGCAGAGAAAAGGATTTACGAAGATGATGAGGAATATATGGGTATGTAAAGGATGTGAAAGTAAGGGTAATATGGAGATATGGAGGGAAAGAGAAAGTGAAAGAAATGGGGAAAATTGGTCTGTAAAGATGGTGGAACTAGTGACGGAGCTGATGAATGAAGTGAGAATATTAAAGAAAAGAGTGAGCGATCAACAGAAAGACTTGTATGACGCATTAGGAGACAGGTTTATGTGGGAATGGGCATGGACATACAAACAATATCAATGAATAGAAGAATGGTGACCTTAGAGGAAAATATGGAAAAGAAAGGTGGGTATGTGATAAATTCAGATTCAGTTAAGAGATTTTCGAAAGGGAATAGAGATTTGCCAGATAAAAGAAATATTGGGAGTGAGGTTTTGAAACAAAGGACGAGTCAAGTAAAAGATACAGAAGGTGAAAAATGATGATGAGGGCTGAGAAGATTTTGGGTAGGAGAAGAATGCCATGGATAGAAAAAGGTATAAATGCAACAGTGGCGGGAAGAGAAGAGGAAGTGTCAAGGAAGGAAAATGGAAGAAGAGGGGAAGGAGAGGCTACGGTGGAGAAACAGAAGATGTTATCAGGTGTCGACCTATTAAACTGTACCACCGTGTGCGCAGCCTCCCAGATATTACACACAAGTAGCACCAGGGAGAACAAGCAGATATCTTATTATAAGGAAGATCAAGAACCAAATGAAGACGAGGCAGAAGTGACAAAAAAAGAAGGCGAAGGATATGCGAAGAGAGAAAGGGCTACAGGGAAAGTAGAGAAAGAGAAAAGGTGGAATGACAGTGGAAAGAAAAGGGTAAATGGCACCCCAACGGGTGGGGAGGTCCAACGAAGGAAAGGGAGTAGCCAGAAGGAAGATTATGAAGGAGGGACAGACAGCGAGAAAGGAGATCTGAAGGATGGAGAAATAGTAACAGTAACATTAAAAGACGCACAGACATGGCAAGAAGGTGGGAAGAGTAAATGGGAGAGGGGAATGTCAGAGAAGCATGGAAAACAAGTGCTTCTAATTGGAGATGGTGGAGGGGGGATGGGACAAGGATTCTGCACGACCGAACGATACCGAGCAAGACTATTCCCAGGAATACACTCGGAGCCCTGAACAAGAAAATGGAAATGGAAAGAAAATGGGCAGGAAGAGTAGGAACAGTTGTGATAAGTGCGGGGACGTGGGAGGCAAGGGCTGGGGTGCGAAAAGAAGATATAGGGAAAGACGTAGAGGAAGTGATGGCCACAGCTCGAAAAGTGCTTGGACGGGATGTTAACATGGTTGTGTGTGGGTTGCAGGGAAGGAAGGGTGGCGCTGTGAACTACGAGATGAGGAAGAGAGTAAATGCACTAGGAGGAGTGTATATTGAACCGATGGTGCACACGCAGCAGAGAATGAGTCGGTGGGAGAAGGAGGAGAAGTTGGGAGGTGAGATGAGGCGGGTGGTAGAGCAAGTAATCACAAGAGAAATGAAAATAATGAGAGACAACGAGGGGAGCCCCCTCAGAGGATCCGAACACCTTGACGTGGTGTGGGGGCTTGCGTGGCCCAATGATCTCCAGAGATATCGTCGGGAGCAATTTATTTGCTCCCAGCAGGGTCACCCATGGCGATAAGGTCTGGGGTGAGGGTCTAGACGAAGTTCGGACCGTCGGTCGAGTGGGTTCCTTCTGGTGACCGGAGTTAGTGAATGGAGTGCTGCGCATTAGTTTTATTCTTCTCACTTCTTTCCTCATCTTTACCTCCTTTTCTTTACCTCATCTCATTTTTCTCCTTCTTGCCAACTTCTTCCACTAACTTAAATCGCCCACGACTGTTGACAACACCAGCTATGACCAGGATATGACTCTGATTAATATTGTATCACTTTTGTATTTGGGCTCGTGAGTAAGTTGCGTTGATTGTAATAACTCAGTAGGGGGATTAGTATGACAATATCATTCTGACTATTCTGTGAAAAGAGCAATTGCGTTTATGAGCGCCCGGACGTAAAATTGGCACTTCTCAGTTCGCCACTTGTTGAATGGGAAATCATTCACCGGCTCCGTTTCGTGTTGACAGCATGGAATGGACCCGGTGTTGTTTACAAGGCCCTATGTGGTAGTACCAACATGGGTTAGTTGAGTCCCTTACTATATTGTAAGCCAAGTACTTGTGATTGGTTGTCCCCAACTCCATGAAACCCATCCATTGTCAAAATCCCTCCCCTTCAGATACTAGAAATTCTAGAGAACGACCCCGTTCTCTATTTGATAAGAAAATAACACTAGACGATGTGTTTACTATACCACCACCAAAACTTACGTTGTCATACAACGTCTAAGTGAAGATGGCTTGAATCTACCATTCGAGCAAGTGAATACTATCAAATTGCGAAAAGTTATCCAAGCTATCATAAATTCGACCGATTTTGTTGAGATTAACAAATTGAGAGACGGTACTCTCCTTGTTAAAACTTCAGACAAGGAGCAGACCACCAAAATTTTAAATACCAAGATGATCGACCTCTATCCAGTTAATTGTTATCTGCATAAACATTTTAATTATTCAAAAGGATTTGTCAGCTGTTATGACCTCATCATTAACACTGTTGACGAGATAAAAGAGGAACTGGCTGAACAAGGCGTGACGGAAGTATACCGTATCATGTCAAACAAGTCAGGGAAACCTCAACCAACCTCTAGTCTCATTCTAACATTTTCCACTCAAATTATACCATCTGCTGTATGTATTGGATTTCATAAACTAGTTGTGAGGGAGCGCTCCCAGAATCCTCGAAGATGTTTTAACTGCCAGAAATATAACCATTCAATGGCACATTGTGAGGACAAAAAAATATGTGATATTTGCGGAGTAGAGGCCCACGGAGGTGAGCCGTGCAAATCCGGCGCCTCCTGTGCGAATTGCAAGGGCAAACACTAAGCCTCATCCAGGGATTGTCCAGTGTGGAGAAGAGAGAAATTGATTCAAGAATGTATGTCAAAAGAGCGGATCAGTTATACAGAGGCTCGGAAGCGATGTAATAATTCTATGTCAAGAGTAACGCCGAATGTCTCTTTTGCTGCTGCTCTTTCTAGCCCACCCAACAACTCAGAGCTGGCTTTACTCAAGCAACAAAATGAAGAGTTGAAGAAAACAAACTCATTACTTCTTGAAAAATTAAATTTACAGGATGAGAACATGCAGAGGATGCAGAACTCAATAGATCTTTTGACTACATTATTACAAAAAATGATTCCCACCAATTCAGATTCCACAAATAAACCCTCAGTATCAAATACAAAAATCATAACAGAAGCAACGAATATCGCGAAAGCAAAGAACGTTTCCGAACTTCCTGATAGTCAGGAAAACCCAGATGTGACTAGATTCACAGCTGAAAATGTGCCAGAACAGGCTAAATCTAAATTTAACAGACAGAAAAAAGAAATAATATTTTCGTCTCAAACTTCAGTGCCGAATAAGCCTGAAGGAAAAACGTTTTATTTGAAGGAGAAACCTGTACCTGAGAGTGATTGGATGGTTGCAGGTGCAAAACATCCTAAGGCTAAAAGAGACAGGACGCCATAAAATTAACGTTATTACGAATTAATTAATTACTTACTCATTACACATATATATATATATCTTTTTTACCCTTCTTTTATACTCTTATTTATTCAATTTTATACTAATTCCATAATGGCAATGTTACAATGAAATTGTAATGGATACAATGGACAGAAAGAAGAGATAAAGCATCTAGTATCTACTTTCAAGCCCATGTGTTTCTTTTTTCAAGAAACACATTTCAAATCAACAGATACACCAACATTACGAAATTATACTTTTCATCGCTTCGATGATTTGACTGGCAATAAGGCAAGTGGTGGAGTAGCTATAGCTGTTTCAGACAGCGTTCAATCAAGTCCACTGCAACTCATAACACCATTGCAGGCAGTGGCAATAAGTGTTACTTTACCACAGCCAATAACTTTCTGCAACATTTATTGCCAGAATGGGCACCTGTTACGCAACATAATATCCAAAACCTTGTGTCACAACTTCCACATCCCTATGTCCTTTTAGGTGACTTTAACGCCCACAACCAACTGTGGGGTGACACAATGGTGGATGGAAACAATATAGGACGTCTTTTCGAAAAGTTTTTCAATGATAATAATTTAGTCATTCTGAACAATGGTGGGAAAACAAGATTCAACGCATATAACGGTGAATTTTCGGCCATTGATTTATGTGCTTGCATACCATCTATATCACCTCTATTCAACTTTTCAATCCATTCAGATCTGTGTGGAAGCGATCACTTCCCTTTGATAATAGATCTAGTTACAAAACCTCAACCTGTTTCCCGTTGTGCGCAATGGAACTTGCAACGAGTAAACTGGATTAATTTTACTAATCTGGCTAATCTCGAGGAGACAAAACACATCGATGATGCGGAATTGAGAGTTCAAAAAGTAACTGATATTATCATAGACGCAGCATCAGAGCATATACCTCTAACATCCACTAACCCACGGCACATTCCTGTACCATGGTGGAACGTGGAATGCAAAGAGGCTATCAAAAAAAGGAAAAAAGCAATGAAAATTTTCAGACAATATCCCACAAATTTAAATTTGATGGCTTTCAAACAACTTCGTGCGAAAGCTCGTTTTACTATCAAACAATCTAAAATATCTTCTTGGAACAATTATATTTCTTCTATTAATCATTTAACTCCTCCTGCCAAAGTATGGAGTAGAATCAAAAAGATTGATGGTAAACATAAGTCAACAATTATTCCTGGCCTAAATATAAATGGAGACTTGGTTGAATCACCTTTGGAAATAGCGGAAGCCCTTGAGAATATTTTTGTGACGTCTCTAGCTCCCAACATTATTCGGCACAGTTTCAAATTCATAAGCGTCGAGCTGAAAGATGAAAGCTAGACTTCTATTCTGCTAACGATGAGGAGTACAACTCACCGTTTAGTGTATGGGAATTAGAGAACGCAATCATGCGTTCGAAAGACACAACGCCAGGAGGTGATAAAATACATAACCGATTTATAAAACACCTATCTTTACTTTCGAAAGAACATCTTTTAAACTCATTCAATTCAATTTGGACGTCCGACACTTTCCCCGACACTTGGAGACATGCAATTTTGATTCCTATTCTCAAGCCAGACAAGGATAAAAAGAGTACGTCTTCTTACAGACCTATCTCCTTGACTAGCTGCCTGTGCAAGGTGATGGAGAGGATGATCAACAACAGACTAATGTGGATGTTGGAAGACCGGAACCTCCTTTGCACAGTGCAATCTGGCTTTAGGAAAAACAGAAACACGCTCGATCATCTTATTCGCATGGAAAGTTTCATCCAAGATGCTTTTCTGAATAGACAACACACTATATCTGTTTTCTTCGATCTGGAAAAAGCATATGATACGTCGTGGAAATATAACATTTTGAATATAATACATAATTGGGGCTTTTAAGGTCACCTCCCTATTTTTATAACCAATTTCCTATCTAATCGTCGCTTCAGTGTTCGCGTGGGAAACGTTTTATCCAGATCATTCTTTCAAGAAAATGGTGTACCACAGAGCTCAGTCTTGAGTGTAACTCTATTTGCTATTGCTATCAATGGCATTGTAAATTGTATCCCTGCCACCGTAACTTCATCTTTATTTGTTGACGATTTAGCCATTTTCTGCAAGTCATCCAGAATAACAACAGCAGCACGACAAATTCAATTAACCATTAATAATCTTGATAAATGGTCTGAAGAGACGGATTTCAAGTTCTCTACATCAAAGACCAAGTTCATACACTTCTCTAGTTTGAGAGGGTTGCACCCAAATCCGGATCTCTATATGAAAGGAGAACTATTATCATATTCTGATAATGCCAAATTTCTTGGTCTCAACTTCGATTCAAAATTAAACTGGAAAAATCACATTGCTATTATCAAAAATAAATGTTACAAATCTCTGAATTTATTACGATACTTGAGTGGGACTACATGGGGAGCGGATAGAACAACCATGTTGATGCTGTACAGAGCACTTGTAAGATCCAAACTAGACTACGGCTGTATGGTGTACGACTCTGCTCGTGTTAGCTATCTCAAACCGCTTAACACCATTCATAATACTGGCATTCGACTGGCCATTGGAGCTCTCCGTACCAGTCGTGTTGAAAGCCTGTATTGTGGATCGGGTGAACCATCACTTGCACATCGTCGTCAATATCTTCTCGCTGGCTATACGTCTAAATTAAAGTCTATGCGTAATCACCCCGCATATAAACAAATATTCGAACCTCAATTCCAACCCGTTTATGATGCAAAACCATTTGCCACCTTACCTACAGGTATTCGACTGTCTCGTCTTTTGGTCGACTTTGAATTAATTATACCCGCTGTCTACCCAACCAGATCCAGCAATACTGCTCCCTGGTTGGTGCCAAGGCCTCAAGTCAATACTCAACTAACAAGTTTGAGAAAAGAGGATACCAGCTCACTCATTTATCGTCAGAAATTTTTCGAAATATGTTCACATTTCCAAAACTTTGTTCATTACTTCACGGATGGATCAAAACTGGACGACTCCGTAGGGAGTGCGTTTTGGTCAACTGATATTCAATGCTGTTTTAAACTGAATTCAATGTGTAGTGTTTTCACGTCAGAATTCTTAGCTATAATTAAATCTCTGGAACATACATCCAACCGTCCAGAGAAAGCATTCTTCATCTGTTCAGATTCGCTTAGTACACTACAAGCTATTACAAACATTTATCCTGATAACTACTTGATACAGAAGGTGCAAAACCTACTGACCAACCTGGCATTACGGGACGTCAATATAGTGTTTTGTTGGATTCCTGGTCATGTGGGCATTCAGGGCAATGAGATCGCTGATAAAGCAGCTAAAGATGCTACTTTGAGACATTTTGTCGACGAACCCCTTGTACCTTTCTTTGACTTGAAATCTCATTTTAAACTCTTGTTTAAACATAAGTGGCAATCTGAATGGGACAAAGAAATAAACAACAAGCTTCGTGAAATTAAACCTACAATTGACCTTTGGGATTCCTCTATCCGAAGTTCAAGAAGAGAAGAAGTGGTGTTGACCCGTTTGCGAATAGGTCACACTCTCCTGACTCAAGCTTATCTGTTTACAATGGAACAAATCAAACCGCGATGCGATACATGCAATGATATTCTCACTGTGAAACATATACTTATTGATTGTGAAAAATACTCGACCATTCGACAACAGTTGTCCATAGATACCACTTTAGATAAAATATTGTCCGATGACTCAGGACGGATAGATAAACTATTCAAATTCATGAATCTAACCGATTTATTGGATAAAATATGATTTAATTGCTTTTGTAGACGATTATATTCCCAGATATTGAAGGAAACGAATGATGAAAATGAAAATTAAAATGAAAATTAAAATTAAAATTAAATGAATAAAATTATGAAATCTTCACAAATTCTAAACTCTTAGTATGAAAATGGGTGACGAAATGACCACGCTGTCGGTGTCACCCGAAAAAAAAAAAAGAAAAGAAAAAAAAAAAACGAGGGGAGATCGAAGGTTTTTTGGTCAAGAACAGTGAGGAACTCCAACATATAACACAGGAGCAGGAAACAAGGGAACTCGAGGAAAAGAAGAAAGAGAAGGGAAAGAAGAGGAAAACGAGGAGAAGGAGACGACAATGTGTACTGAAGATTGGATCAATCAATATTGTGACATTAACAAAGAACATAGAACAATTGTTGACCTCATGTTGGAAAGGAAGCTGGATATTTCAGGTTTAAGCGAAACAAAATGGAGAAGGGAAGGGGAGAAAACATTGCGGGGTGGTTATAAATTGGTTTGGTCAGGAGGTGAGACAGGGAAGAATGGAGTAGGTTTTGTAGTGAGTGCCACCTACAAAGAAAGGGTGTTAGAAATAGTGAGGAGAAATGATCGACTCATAAAAATGAAAATAGCAGTGGAGAATAAAATCATAGAGATAGCACAAGTATATGCACCTCAAACGATGAGAGCGAAGGAAGAAAAGGATAAGTTTTGGGAGGATCTGGAAGAATTGGTGACGGGAGATGAAGTGCTGATCATCGGTGATTTCAATGCCATGGTAGGAATGGACAGGGAAGGACACGAGCGTGTGTTGGGTCCAAATGGTTGGGGCAAGAGGAACGCAGAAGGGAATAAGATGTTGGAGTGGTGTGACACGATGAGTGTAAAAGTAGCAAATTCTTGGTTTGCGAAAAATAAAAACCACACGATCACACGGGTTGGTCGAGGACAAGACGGACGGATCTTGGAAACAGTGATCGACTATGTTTGTGTAACCAATAGTGTATTTAGATATCTGCTGGACGTGGAGGCAGTACCATCGGGAACAGTAGTTAGTGACCATAGACTGATGGTAGCAAAGCTGAGGATAGAAAAGAGGGAGAAAGGAAATCGGAACGTGCGTGTGAAACACATTAAAACGTGGAAGCTACAGCAAGACACGGAAAAGGTTGAGTTCCGCAGAAGAATATCGGAGGAAGCACCAAGAGGGGAGATCCAAGATGTAGAGGTGGAATGGAGGAGTTTCAAATTGACAATGGTGACAGTGGCAGAAGAAGTTTGTGGAAGGACATCTGGAAAAAAGAAAGAGAAGGAAACACTGTGGTGGAACGAGAGAGTTAAAGAAGCCGTGAAAAAGAAGAAGGATGCGTGGGACAGGAAAGAACAGAACGACTCCGAAGAGAATGTAAGAGAGTATAGAGCATGTAAGAACTTGGTGAAGTCAGTGGTTGAAGAAGAAAAGAAAAGAACGATGGAGATTTTTGCAGACCGGTTAGAAACAGACTTTGACGGCAATAAAAAAATGCTGTATAATATGGTTAAGTTGAAGAGACGAACAAATGATACACAGACGGTCATGAGGAGGAACGACGGCACGGTGACAAACAAACCCGAGGAGCTGAAGAAAATTTGGAAAGAATACTTCGAGAACCTGTTGCAGGGAGAAGAGGGAAGCGAAGAAATAGAAGCGGTAACGAGGGAAAGAGGTACGGAAGAAACAAGAGGGAATGACAACGATGAAAACAAGAGACCAAGCAGAAGAGAGGTAATCAACGTTATAAAGAGAATGAAAAATGGAAAAAGCTACTGGGATGGACGAGATAAATGTGGAAATGATCAAGGCAGCTGGTGTTGAAGGAGCAGAATGGCTCTACAGAGTCGTTTTAGCGGCATGGACACAAGGCAGAGTGCCTCAAGACTGGGCAAAGGTGTCATGACACCTATATTCAAAAAGGGAGACAGATTAAGGTGCCAAAACTACAGAGGCAAAACAGTCATGAGCCAAGCAGCCAAAATACACGAGAAAGTATTGGAAAAAAGACTCACACAATATGTAGAGGTAAAGATGAGAGAGGAACAGTATGGGTTCCGAAGAGGACGATCCACAATAGATGTGATATTTGCATTGAGACAAATAATGGAAAATAGGTGGGAAGATGGTTCAGTGATGAGAATGGTATTCTTGGATCTGGTGAAAGCTTATGATCAACTTCCACGAGCAGTCGTGTGGAGATGTTTGGAAAAAGGGCGTAGGCGAGGAGTTGATAAGAAAAATAAGGAGTACCTACAAAGAAAACTGGAGTTGTGTGCAGTGCAACGTAGGGAGGACAGAATGGTTCAAGGTAAACGAGGGATTGAAACAAGGAAGTGTGCTATCACCAACTTTGTTTGGTGTGGTAATGGACGAGATGTTACGTGAAGTGGAGGAAGGTGAAGAGGAAGAAGCGGACTCAAAGACGTTCATTTATGCGGACGATATTATGATTTGGGGGGAGTCAAACGAAGAGGTACAATCGAGAGTGGATAAGTGGGAGAGGGTGACAGAGAAGTTTGGACTACGTATTAGCTGCGAGAAGAGTGAAACACTGACGATGGACAGAGGAAAGAAGGCAACGTGCAATATCAAGGTTCAAGGAGTGGTACTAAGAGAGAAAGAAGAGTTTAAATATCTAGGGAGTGTGATAACGAAGGATGGCAAGGTGGGGAGTGAGATCAAGAATAGAAGGGCAGCGGCTGAGAGTTTCTACCAATGTGTACGAAAATTAATATGGAAGGAGGGTATTCCAAGAAGATGTGAACTAATGATTTACAAGTGTTACTATCTACCCATCCTAACATACGGTGCAGTAACATGGCCAATGGGGGGGAAAGAGGGAGCAGACATCCAAGCAGCCCAGATGAAGTTCTTGAGAGGGGTGGTGGGAGTGACTAAGCTAGACAAGATCAGGAGTGAGAAGATTAGGGAGGACCTGGGAGTGGAGAAGTTGAGTTGGAAGTTGGGTCGAGAAAGATTAAGGTGGTTTGGACATATGAAAAGAATGGGAGAAAATAGAATCCCGAGAAGAGAATTTGAAAAGGGTAGGGATATGAGGGAAAGAAAAGTGGGTCGTCCAAGAGCTAGGTGGATTGATAGCGTTGAAGGAGATGTTCAAGAGAGAAATGAAGAGTGGGAGAGAGTAGAAAGAGAGAAATGGTGGGAAAACAGAGAAAGATGGAAGGAATTGGTGGAGCGGCAACAGGAGGAAGAAGACTGCGAAGAAGCTGGAGAAGCAGAGTACGGGCAAGAAGACGGAATGGCTCACCGTCTTCGACATCCCAGGCAGCCCTAGAAACGACGGTGGAGTCACCTTCACCCCCCAAACCCGACATCGTTGGATGGGGAGATCGAAATCGATATATATATATTACAATTATTGCACGAGTTGCCTCGCAGCTTTATTGCTCTCATGCTTCGTTCTCAATCCCCATACGATCGGTTTTGTTGATTGAATATCGATTTCTGAAACTAATTTATGGCCAAACTATAAGCTATCACTAACGATAATTTTTGAGGCACTAACCAGCACTAACACAATCTAAGATGATGACGTCAAAAAATTTCATGTGCGGTCATGTGCGGGGCCAGCGTGAAGTTGGCCCCGCACATAGATAGCACCGTAGCTATATTCTATGTATCGATTTTAGAAACCAATTGTGGCCAAACTAAGCTGGCACTAACGATAATATTCGTGGCATTAACCAGTACTAACGAAAACTCAGGTGTATCTGTCATAGAAACGCCATTATTGCTCATCTTCGGGGATGCCGCGCACATGGCACCATCGCCAAATTATATATCGATTTTGTGAATTTATTTGTGGCGAAACTGAGCTAGCACTAACAATAATTTTTGTGGCACTAACTAGCACTAACGAAGACCTAAATTTATATGCCATAAAAACGCTATAATCGATCATGTGCGGGGCTGCCCCGCACATGACTAAGGTCGATTTTGCTCCAAACCAATGCAGCACTAACGATAGAATGAGCGGCACTAACGAGCACTAACACAATCCAAGATGATGAAGTCAAAAATTTCAATTTCCAATTTCAGCGTTAAGTTGGTCCCGCACATCTATTTGGTAAATTAGTGCCAGCACTATAATAGCACTGACGATTTTATTTGCGGCACTAACCTGCACTAACGAATGACATTTGTAAGAATTTGATTTCGCACATGCGCGTGGCCAACTTCACGGGGAGCTCAGACCCAACTAGGTTAGTTAGAATAGTGATAGATAGTAGCACGTCTTAGATAGGAATGGCAAAAGTTGTAGAGTAGTATATGGTTTGAAGCTTTTATTTTGCATTTTGTGACCAAAGCTTCCGGGACTTGTTACTGGTATAAAAACACATGATTTTAGATATGGACGTCGGCTGGATTCTGCCCCCGAGGGGCGGTACGCCGCCCCCAATTGTCAGTACGCGCGCCCTTGGTTTTCATTTATTATCTCATCAACTATATGTGCTACAGAAAACTGTTGATTATTTATTGAAAGAAAAAGAGTTGTTCTCTATAACAATGTATCACTTTTGAAGATTGGGTTAACCATGTTGAAATAAAAAAATGCTAAACAAAATTACTGCATCTCAGATTTTCAGTTTTTCCCTCAAGAAAACTTGAAACAATGTCAACTCGTCATTTAAAAAAATATTATCTGTATCCTTCATTATTTTCGCATCATAATATATATCATATGTTGCATTGACGCAATTAGTTGTTACACAAATAATTATTGAACATGGTGAAGTGCGGCCGTGAGCGCGTCCGCCGCCGCTCGACCCTTCGCAGCTAGCGGCTAACGCGTTCTCGCTTAGTCTCGCTCAGTCATACAATTATCCTAGTCATGAAACATTGTATTTTTTACTTTTACTTTTTTTTCTTTTATATTGGGTTATCGACGCACTCTGCTGATGACTACGATCTATTGGCGTCGGTGAATGATACATGACATGATGGGATGATGAGATGGACGGTTATTTTATCATTTGTTTTTGGATAGTGGGAAGGAGTCGGTGGTTGCGTGTTGTTATAGAACCATCCCAGTATTGACCTGAACGACAGAGGGAAACCACGAAAACCCCCGGTCTGGATGGTCGACCATGGAGGGAATCGAACCCCGGTCTCCTGAATGACAGTTCAGTGTATTAACCACTCACCCACACGTCTCAGTATCTTTCAAGTTTTAAGATTATGAGTTCAACAAAATGTGTCTCTTGTTAAGTCATCATTTGATGTAGGCCTATGCTCAATTTGAGCTTGATCATTTGATCATAGAAAGCGATGTAAGTTCTACAGTCAATAACCAAAAATCTTTTAAAAGTAGATTTAACACTAAATTGAAAAATTGAACGCACTAACATATACGATAGGTTACGGTATAAATAATTGTTTATATATGAGTGTTCAATCTTAGATTTTCGAAACTGTGCTGATTTTGCGGCCATTCACAATTTTCCCTATAAAATGATGATACATTTAGAGAAATATAAAAAAACATGAATTTTAAATTGAGAATATAATGGTCTGCTTATCAACCCCCCCACCCCCCTCTTCTCCGTAGATAAACATTGCATGCAATTTGTTTCGAGCATTTGTTTTAAATAATAGGCCTAGATTAAAGTGCTGGGCAATACAAGCGAACACACCAAGTTAGTCCTCCCTTTCACATTCTCCTGAGCACTTGCAGAGAGCCGTATACATGCAGAGTTGGACTTCAGACACTTGCACCGACCAGTACAATTTACCGAGCAATTACATTTAATCAGTTCCCTCAATGAATGCTGGGCGTCTTGCAAAGTTGACCAAAACGGTACCGAACTATTGTCTTCTTGTTTCCATCCCCAGTCTTCAGGACTCGGATAACTTGGTGATTTGTCGAATAGCTGTTCCCACACGTGACCCCCTGGTAATTTGTATCATACATTATTACATTTACCCGCATGATATGTTGATGTAAAGCAGTACTTGTAGGTGGAATATTTTCAAGAGCTCTTAGTTTCTTGGTGAACATTTCCAGTCTCGCTTCGTTTTGTCGTTTGTTTGTCACTCGTGCGATCATACATGATGACAACGTACCTTTCAATTATGCGCAAGTCTTCCACATTTATTACTTTTCTTGTAAGTGGAGGGTTTGAAATTCTGATCATATTTGGTCAGGAAATTCAGGTCTGGAAAGGTGTCGCAAACCAGATAATGAATTAAACACTGGCAAAGCTGTCGACCGAAGAGGTCCTATAGAGCTAGCAATGAGATGTGCACCAATATACAGTACATATAATTCATTCTAGTTCCTAAGGCTCATCAGCTCATCTTAACGAAGTTTAGCAACTGCTTAGACAGCTAAAACCACGACGTCTGTATATCTACAGCTCTAATCATACATTTTGAAAATCTTTTCTGGATTACATCCTGGACATTGGAGAAAGATGCGCGTATCGGCTTCTTCTTGGGAACAAGGTGATATTTGATGAAGTCTCTCTGGTTTTTCACTTACAACATAATTTTCGACGGTACTACACAACAATTTTCCAGGTGCTACAATTATAATTATTGGCGAGACATGTACCTATGGCAGATTGTTAAAATCTTTTTCATTATTGTCGTTTCGGAGTAAGCTTGGCCAACCCTTTGGGATGGGACTGCTAGGAGTCACAATCTGTCGTACACCTGCACCACGCTGTTCTCGAGCAAGTGTCTTCAGAATCCCCATTATGTAAGTGTCTCATATCACATCAAGATGCGGCACGTTAGTGAGTTGACAGTGAATGCGTGAGATTAACACGTTATCCACATATTCTCGAAAAGTTTTACAGAGTTTCGGAGACGTCATGTGGACAATAACTTATTCATCTGAAATCATTACGGCTGCAACAGGTCTCGTAGTTTGCGTTTACTTTGATCATTTTCAATACACTTTCACCAAGTCGCATTTTCTACATATGAATAAATGTTCCAATCCATGATATTGATGGTGGTGTACCATTAATTTTGTAGGAGAAAAATTCTTCTAAATTGCTTCCACGAGTTTGGCAAGATATGTACATACGACTGAAGAGCACGACGTCATTCTTAAGGAAAGTAACTTGTATTCTTACTACGTTTGACTTTGCTCTTGAATAAGAGGACTTCATTATTTTTATTGGACTCGGGACTGGTACAGTACATTCGGAGAGCATTACCGAGACATAGTCTAGGTGTGCGTTAACACGCAACAAGGCACGGGTTGGACGGTAGCTCGGAAGGGTCGAGCGGTGGCGGACGCGCTTACGGCCGCACTTCAACATGTTCAATAATTATTTGTGTAACAACTAATATCGTCAATGCAACATGTGATAAATATTATGACGCGAAAATAATGAAGGATACAGATAATATTTTTTTAAATGACGAGTTGACATTGTTTCAAGTTTTCTTGAGGGAAAAACTGAAAATCTGAGATGCAGTAATTTTGTTTAGCATTTTTTTATTTCAACATGGTTAACCCAATCTTCAAAAGTGATACATTGTTATTAAGAACAACTCTTCCTCTTTCAATAAATAATTAATAGTTTTCTGTAGCACATATAGTTGATGAGATAATGAATGAGAACCAAGCGCGCGCGTACTGACAATTGAGGGCAGCGTACCGCCCCTCGGGGGCAGAATCCAGCCGACGTCCACATCTAAAATCATGTGCTTTTATACCAATAACAAGTCCTGAAAGTTTCATGCTTTAGTCACAAAATGCACAAACATGCCCTTTCTTGATTTTAAACCATATACTTTTCATGTTGCATAGCGTTAGGGTAGATATAATTAGGATAGAGTGTAGATGTACCGTTAGTTATAAGTCATTAGGGTTGGGCAGGGGTAGGTGATGGACTAGCGCTGCCCCCACATGACTCGAGTCTGGGAAGTTGGAGAGCCAACACTGGCCTCTCTGAGCAGAACTGTGTGTGTGTGGTATATTGTGTCATTGAGGAATAATACATGTTTCATTTACTGTTTATTCTTGTTATTCGTTCACCCCATCCATATCTATAACAAATTAATACTGATAATAATGAAATGTCGGCCTATTGTGGAATACAGTCTAGACCTCTGAACAATTCCCGTGCTTGCGAAAGTACAGTCTGCTGTTCAGTTCCATTTTCCTTCGATTGTGTGATCTCTTCAGAATGTGCTGTCATTCCATGTGATTAACAACAATTTAACACGATATATGGAACTATCTTCATCCAGGATGCTACCAATGTTATCACTCGGGTCACTTATTTATTTATTTATTTATTTATTAGTGTTTCTATACAGTGTAATACATTATATTACACTGTATACAGGTAGTGAGAATAGAGCAGGAGCCCCGTAACAACATGTGCCTCACTACCTGCATAATAATATAAATTAAACAAATTATAATGAATTGAGAATAAAAATAACTAAATATGAAATACAAATGCCTAAAATAATCCCTAATCTGAAATATATGAAATGTAAAGTATCAAAAGTTTGAAATATATAAAGTTTAAAGTATCTAATTAAGTAAAATGTTCTGAGTTGTCTACGAAATGTATCAAAAGAATCATCTGTTCTTATATTGACAGGTAAAGAGTTATAGAAAATGGCAGACCGAAAATAGAATCCTCTTTGATACTGCGTGGTTCTGGCGAATGGAGGTTTTAATGTGGCTAATTGGTTTAATCGAGGCCTTAATGACGCATTGAAAACCACTCTCTCGGAAATATCCATGTCTAGGATCTTCAAAAGTAATTTCTTAAGAAAGAGCATGTCTATTTCCTTGAGATGATTCTCAATGGTCAATAACTGATTTCCATCTTTTTCTCCTGCGATAAATTTTAATGCTCGATTTTGAATGTGCTCTAATTTTGAAATATTGCCTAGAGTTGTTGGATGCCAAGCCGGACAACCATATGACATGATCGGCCTAATCATCCCCAAATAAACTGTGTTTTTTACTTTCGTATTAGCCCCATGCAATACTCTACCCAGAAAACCCAAAGTCTTGGCAGCCCTGTTTCTCACAATTTCAGTTTGCATATTCCATTTGAGATTATCAGAAACAACAATCCCAAGAATTTTCATGGTTCTATCACAGTGAATTCTAGTTTCGTCCACGCAATAAAATGTCTTCCCATTTCTATTGGATTTGGATCTGGTTATGGACATGAGCTGGCATTTTTTGTATTCAAATGCAAAAGATTCACTTCACACCAAACACTGACGTTATCCAAATCCAATTGTAACATGTCAACATCCTGCTCTGAATCTATTTGCCTATAAATGGTACAGTCATCAGCGTACTGGCACATTGTGGATGTTACACACTGTGGCAAGTCCAACATGAAGATTGTGAACAGGAGCGGACCTAGCACAGACCCCTGAGGAACCCCCGAGACGACGTTCCGCTCATTGGAGAAGTAACCGTCGAAGATCACTTGCATCTTTCGTCCAGTGAGAAAACTTCGCATCCAGGAGAGCATATCACCAGAGACGCCGTATACTCGAAGCTTAGCTAACAGGCGTTGATGTTGGACCCTGTCGAATGCTTTAGCCCAGTCAAGGGAGACGACATCCACTCGTGTGCCCTTGACCGAATCAAGCGACTGCTGCCAATCATTTATCGCACCCGAAAGCATGGTCACACATGATCTTCCTGGTAAAAACCCATGTTGTTGCGAGTTGATTGCATTGATGTTTTTCAAGTGTGCGAGGAGTTTGGTATGAATAACTTTTTCCATGATTTTCCCCACAACCGACGTCAGGGATATAGGCCGGTAGTTCTCAATTTGTGTTCGATTGCCAGCTTTGAATACTGGAACAACATTAGCCTGCTTCCAATCCCTCGGTACGATTCCTTGTGTCATGGAAGTTTCAAACAAGAAACATAAAGATGGAGCCAATTCTTTCGCAGTTTCATGTAGAATCCTGGAAGGGATACCATCAGGCCCAGATGCACTGTCTTTCTTTACTTTCTTCAACAATCCTTCAACTAATCCTTGATGAAACATAACTGATTGGAAGGTTGAAGGTAATGACCCATTGGTAGTTCGGTAAACAGCAGGAGGGCACAAATCTACGTATCCAGGAATATCTGCAGTGAAATTATCACAGAAATGATGTACAAAAGATTCTGCCACCTTAGTTGAGTCACTTTCCTTTGACCCCTCTATGTCAAAGTGCTGAGGTGCTGAAGTTCCCTTCTTGCTATGAATGTACCTCCATAATTTCTTTCCATTATCAGCCCCACCCAATTTCCAGATGTACTCATCATGTGCACTCCTCGATTCTTTCTTCGCAGTCTTTCTTGCTTGCCGATACTTTTCCCACCTCACATCGCTCTTATCTACCTTCCATTTTCTATAGAGACAGTCCCGTTTATGTCTCTATAGACATAACTTATCTACTACTTACTTACATTATACATTATATACTTACATATACTTACATTATACTTACTTACATTACATTACTTACATTATAACTTATCTACTCTCTGTCGGTATAAATACGGCTTGCCTTCCGCCGACACGTCACAATACAAGCAACAACACACGCAACAAGTTATAATGAGGTTCTCGTGCTTTGCTCTTCTGTTAGTTGCTGTCGGGGCCGTTGGAGGCGCGCACAATAAACAACATGGCGGCCGCAGTGATGGTAATATCATATAATACATTTATATTCTATATCGTGAGTTGAATTACAGTCCATCATCAGTGTACGAAGTTATCAAACACGGTAATGGAGGCTCTGGATATAGGCCTATGGGTTAAACATGATATACTGTGCAATGGGTATGTTCAATGATAGACTGAAATGTTGACGTTCCAGTCAGACTATTCTGACCCTTCTTACAGCAGTTTAAACAATTCCAAGTCAGGAATACAGAAGAATATAAATGTGTATAACAGTTTCAAGTTTTCATATGTTTCGTACAGTTACAAGTTTCTAGACTCGAGGATTGTACCTCAAATTGACAGGAAATTGAACTGTTTGAGCGACATGTATCAGCTATTAGATCGCGATTTTTGAATAGTTTCAAATCGTATCATTATAATAACCTACTGGTGGTTAATCAGAAAGTTGTTGAAATTATATATATATATATATATATATATATATATATATATATATATATATATATATATATATATATATATATATATATATATATATATATATATATATATATATATATATATATGTGTATATAATATATATACATATATATATATGTGTATATAATATATATACATATATATATATATATATATATATATATATATATATATATATATATATATCTTCTAAACAATCGCATCGAACATATGCAATATTAATACTCACATATAGGCATATATATATATATATATATATATATATATATATATATATATATATATATATATATATGTGTATATAATGTATATACATATATATATATATGTGTATATAATATATATACATATATATATATATATATATATATATATATATATGCCTATATGTGAGTATTAATATTGCATATGTTCGATGCGATTGTTTAGAAGAAGTGTCTGGATCGGATGCTTCCCCCCGCAGAGTGCGACGAGCCGCCTACGAAGGCGCAGGGCGTGGCGTGCTGGACGTACTGCTCGGACTTGTACGACGCCGTCGGCCTCGTTCGCGCGCAGGGACACTGCGTCAGTCGGGTCTGCCACTGCTCGGGGCAAGTGCCCAATTCAACGAACATATGTGACGACATCCCCGACAGCTAGGCTAGACGGGGGTACGGATGAGCAGGTGATTATGGAAATATGAAGTGATGATGAATGGAAGGACGATTACAAAAACCCACGCCCAACGGTGACTCCAGTTTCTGAAGCGTTGTCTCAGCTGACTGAGCTATCGAGGGCGGCTAATATTCTTATATTATTTTTTAATAACATCGAAACTTGATACAAAATCATTGTTCCCCAATATATATATATATATATATATATATATATATATATATATATATATATATATATATATATATATATATATATATATATATATATATATATATATATATATATATATATATATATATATATATATATATGAGGGTATGGTTGAAAGACAAGAACGTTCGGACGGGGCACCACAAGGGCGATCTTACATCCCCAGAACTGCTAATTGTCAATTACAATAATAGATGAGGATATAAAATGCAACCTTCCTGTTTTTCCCCCTTGTTTGTTATTCGTGTGATCGTTTTGCTTGCAAATGTTGAATTGTGTTGATAATAAAATGAAGATTGTTGTAATCTCTTCAAACGAAAGTGTGTTCTTTATTCACCCTCTGTTTTCCTCCCTTAATGTCTGGTAGCAGGGGTGACCAAACTAGAGCCCGCCATGCATGCTGTATTGGTATTATGTTGGGAAATGTTCATTGTAAGTGCTTCATACAGAAGAGTAGTCAGATGTTTTCATTGAACGACCCACCAAGGAACACACAGTAACTAGCATACATGTATGATATTTACTATTCTAAATGTAGTTAATGGTATGCGATCTTTGCCAACTAGGCAAACGCAGAATGTGCGTTGTGTGATGAGCGAGATGCAGTAAAAAAGTAAAATCGAAAATTCTACACACCTTGACGCATATAAAATATACTTCATTCGATAACAACGAATCTAAGGAGCCGTGAATCTATTACTGCAACATTTTTCTGATATTATTTCTATCTATTCGATGTATAAAAAACCTTCATTACATTATTTTCTTCAAAACGGCTGGTCCAAATTACATACAAATTTTTAATTATGTGTATCATTTTTGTGTTTACATTTGAGAAAAATCTGAAATTTTGAATTATATTGGAGAGATTTTTTTCAATTATTTTCGCCCATCCTGATCTTATGGGGTTTTTAGAAACTTTGAGATGATGTTTCTCAAAATTGGTCCAACCGATTTGAACCAAAAACTATAGTTCCAATTAGGATAAGTTTGCGTACACTAAAACAGTTTCATGTCGATCACACAAACCCTGCGACCTGTGCAGTGCTTACAAACAAACAAAAACACAGACAAAGCCTCGTAAGAGTAAGATGGAAATCTTCGCTAACGCTCATCTAGAAATAAAATATAAGTGACATACATATAGTTGTTTCACAGAATGCAATTATGCATTATAATTCGGAATCTTTCGGACATCAATTCTCCAGCCGATACGAGAGATGGCAGTGATGGTAGAGGCAGCAACCACAGCAGCACACATAAGTACAACATTCCACCCTGACCTTTAGAACCCCCCCAACTGCCCTCGTCGAAAACTTTGAAATAATCGTCATATCGCCATAAATAACATGTAATTTTCGCCTCTATGTTGTACTTTAAATAATTTGTTCGATAGAAAATTATATAATAATTCTCCTTAATTATGTGTCAATTACGAAATGTTAAACTGTTGACCCTGGGAAGTTTGTGAGGGCCTTGGGCTGAAGGTTTCGATACCCCTGTCCCAAGGTGTAAACAAGTTCTCTCTGTAGGGCGAGCTGCGAGCACAGACAAATATTATCAGTAGCAATAGTCAACACTTATCAAGTATACAATTACGAACGTTTTCGTCAGTTTGTTTGTTCGAATTATCAGATGAGCGTTAGCGAAGATTTCCACCCAATTCTTATGGAGCTTTGTCTGTGTTTGCGTTTTTTTTGTTGTTTGTTTGTTTGTTTGTTTGTGGGCATTGCACAGGTCGCAGGGTTTGACTGATCGACATGAAACTTTTTGCGTATACGCAAACTTATCCAACTCAGAACTGAATAGTTTTCGGGTCAAATATGTTCGACCATTTTTAGGAACATCATCTCAAAGTTTCTAAAAACCCCCTAAGATTAGACTGAGCGGAAAAAAATTAAAATTGAAATCTCACGAATATAATTCAAAATTTCCTCAAATGTAAAAACTGAGTGAAATGTGTATGCAATTCGAACCAGGCGTTTCGAAGAAAATAATGTGATATGTTCTTTATTCATCGGACAGATAGAAATAATAGCAGGGAATGTGGCAGTGATAGATCCACGGCTCCTTAGATTCGTTGGTATCGAGTGAAGTTCATTTTATACGATCAAGGTATGTAGGGGTTTAGATTTTACTCTATAGATATCTCGCTTATCGTACAACGCATATTCTGAGTTTGCCTAGTAAACTTTTTTTTTCATTTTTGTTAGCCGTATTTATTCACTTCTTTCTTTTTTCAAGTTATCATTATTATTTTTCCATTTTTTACTATAACTATTCTTAGATTTAATTAACTAATGTTTTGTTACTCATCCTATTGTTATTTTATTACTCTTTCAAATATTTTATTATGGTTATTTTTGATATTTTAATTAATTGATTTTTATTCTGTGTTTTTTAACAATCTTATGTATGTATATAAGACAGACTTTTTCAATAAAGATTTATATATATAACTTACTGAGTGTTGAAGTAAATGTTACGATTCTGTCAATAATAATGGGAATAAATACTGTTTCTAATGAAGATCGATTTACTATAAAATACGACAAAATTGACAACTCGAATGCAATATTTATTCTAAGATATCTGTTGTATGTTATCACAAATCATGGGTGTTATAACCTGTTCCAGTTATGTCATGTAATCACAAGACATGATTCATGTATCTCCAATGACATAGTAAATCACATTCAGCATGCTACCAATGTTATCACTCGGGTCACTTATCAACTCTCTGTCGGTATAAATACGGCTTGCCTTCCACCGCCACGTCACAATACAAGCAACAACACACGCAACAAGTTATAATGAGGTTCTCGTGCTTTGCTCTTCTGTTAGTTGCTGTCGTGGCCGTTGGAGGCGCGCACAATAAACAACATGGCGGCCGCAGTGATGGTAATAATAGTGTATTGTTATTGGTGTGATATGGGAATGCAGGGGCGGACTGGGGGCGGGAATGGCACAAGCACGGGCTCTTTGGTTCTGGACTGGACGAAATGTGTAGATCAGTCAAGCAAGTTATAATTTGACACAACTTCTAAATTCGTACACCAGAACTAGTTAGATAGGATGCTTATTATTATTATTTCTTTATTAAATAGCTTCGAAGCCAGTTTTTTTCCACCACCACCAACAACAACAACAAAAAAAATCACTCGTACACATAAAAAACACTCGATACAATCATAAAAACATGATAATCATAAAAATCATAGAAATAATCACAAAATACCAAATTATTCCTAACAGGAGATACATATTGAAATACACTGAGAATATAATTCAGACTTCCCTTGTAAACTTTTGTCCTCTATCTCTTCATCCTGATCCATTCGATACACTTATTAGTTTTAAAACCACCTACCCTTATTATATTGCTGATGTTACTAGGCAGCTGATCGTATTCTTGCATCACATTATTGAAAATAGAACTTGACCATTTTTTACTTCTTTTTCTTCTTCTTCTCAGGAATATCTAGACCAGAATTTTCGATATTCATGCCAAAACAGTACAGATATATAATATAGGCTATATATATATATATATATATATATATATATATATATATATATATATATATATATATATATATATATATATGTGTGTGTGTATAAAGAGAGAGAGATGTGTGTGTGTATGTATAGCAATAATAATTCTGCTGCATTTGACTGTGAACGTGTTTTCAGCAGCGATGCCAGACTGCAGCCTCGGCAACAAAGAGCAGATCGAGGATTGCGCGTCGTTTTGCAAACAGCTGTTGGTTGGCAACGGTGTCAAGTACGCGAGTGGAATCTGCTTGGAAGATTCTTGCTTTTGCTTGAGTAATGTCACATAATAAAAATTATTGATTGAAAATTACATATTTGAGATAATTCTCAAGCCATATACACACGGTCCAAGTTTCATCCAAGTCCGTGGATTCAAGGGTTGGTCCAAGTACTTTGACAGCAACTAGGATGGAACATTTTTTCCCGTTTTTTTCCTTTTTTGTCTATACATTTTTTCCCATTTTTTTTTCATCTATTCTCCATTTTTTTTTCCATTCATTCATTTCATTTTATTTTCATAATTTGGATTTTTTCACTATACCGGTACGGTATCAGAAAAAAAATGTAATGAAACTATGAAATATATATGGAGAATAGAAAATGAATGGGCCTAGGCCTACAGAAAAAAATCGGGAAAAAAAAAACAAAATAAAAAAGATGAGGAAAAAACAATAATGAAAAAAAAGAAACAAAAAAGACGGACAGTAAAAATCCTTGGATTCATCTCCAACACCTGCTCTGGTTGCTACAGCAGTACAAGTTAGTTTAGGTCAGGTTAGGTCATGGTCTAATAATAGTCGCGTTCCAGAATTAGGCGCTTAGCTAGCGCTAGATCAGCATTGTCGAAATGGCGTTCCAATTTCTAGCGGATAATTCCGCTAATATTTAGCAAATCGTTCCAGAATCTAGCCTGCTAAGTCCGCTGACATAGCTCATCTAGCGGTAAAAAAGGTTGCTAACTTGCTAGTTCAGCCATAATTTTGAGCGCCAATTCAAAGATCATGGGGTCGCTTGATATGGTCGAGCTGCAGATTGAGTATGATAATGAAATAATGCCAATAAAAGTGGAGAAAGTACTGCAGAACAATTAAATAATGGGGAGTTTAAATATTTAGATATAATGAGTAAATAATTATTGTAGGAACAAATTCGACGTTGCGGTTACAGGAGATGACCAAAACGTTATTGAAAATATTCAATTCTATTGGCAAAGAGTGAAAACTTCGTCATCCTCTTCTGATCCACTGGAGGAGGAATCAGAAGAAATGCTTAAATTTAATACAATCACTGCTGCTCCCAATGCGATTTGATCTTCCGCCATGACTTTCACAGCTAGTTGCAGAAGAACCTCGTGGTCGTTTTAGAATTGCAAGCTAGCTGATCTAGCCACGGCTATTACCCATTATATAACCATTTGGTTTTATGAGTAAACTTCAGTAAAGTAATAATGCTGAACATTATTGCAAATACTTAATATGATAAGACATAGATACATCTGGAAATGTTTTATTTGATGACAGAAAACCATGAAAAATATGGATTGTTGATCAACAATCAGTCATTTTGTGGTAATATAAGAATAAATCCCAAGTGTGAAAGAAAGCTGGTTTTGAATACAATTTGCCACAGGTTTCTGTCAAGTGACGCCACTCATTGTTGTGTGAGAGAGACAACAATGTCTACTACAAGTTGGAATTAAACAATCTGCATGTTGGGTTCGCTGTATTGCTTTCTGAAGTTTGCTGAATAAACGAGTGTTAGTTTTTGTTACTTGTCAGAAGCCTCTAAGCATATCCTATATATTTGCAACATGAAATCAATAACAAGAGGAATAAACCTGTGATGGCTACGGGAGCAGCTGAACAAAATGACAAATTCAAAACTCTTGTGGCAGCAGAGCGAAAGCTGTGGGTACACCTTAGCCGGTTCAGCAACAGTGTGCAAAGTGAGGATGTACTTGATTACCTCAGGGAAGAGCTTCCAGACAGCAAAATATCATGTGAGCAGTTAAAGACGGTGGGTGATTACTCGTCGTTCAAACTAGGAGTTCCACATTCGGTAGGTGATAAAGTAATGAGTCCTCAATTCTGGCCAGAAGGCATTCTCATAAATCGTTTTTTTTTTACAAATCGCTGAGGAAGGAAGGCACGAGTTAGCAGACCTAGGAAAAGCGTACTTCTCCGTGCTTCAGCTGAATATTCGGAGTATTCGAAACAAAGTAAGCGAACTTGAAATAATTCTGGAAGAACTCTCACCGGACTTTGTGTGCTTATCGGAACAATGGCAATCTGAGGAAGAGGTACACGCTACAAATGTCAACAACTATACATACTCCAGCTTCTTTAGCAGGCAATATGGAAGAGGAGGCGGGGTGGCCCTACTTGTGAAGGCGTCAATCGCACCGTGTGTTCAGGATATTCCAGACATTGGTGTCGTAAGTGTAGACAAACATTTTGAGTGCTGTGCGGTTCAGTGGAAAGTTGACGGTGCTATGTCAATCGTATTCCTGTCACTTTATCGCTCGCCAAATGGTGACTTGGGCATCTTCATTCAAAAGCTCGAAACTGTTCTTTTAACGGTAACTAAGAAGTTTAGCGGCGCTGTGAAGATAGTTTTGAGCGGGGATTTTAATATCAACATGTCCTTCGGCTGCTCTTCACCTGCTCTAGCTCGTCTCCTAGATTTGACAAACTCATTCAATCTACTACCGGAGCTGAATGTGTATTCTGAAGGCACACCGACCAGGGTGACGGCCAGTTCAGAAACTGCACTCGACAATATTTTCTCCGATCTCAATGATGATGTGATCGAATGCAGTTCGATAAACCTTGCCATCTCCGATCACCACGGGTTGCTTCTTGAAGTTCATACAGCAGACGCTTTAGCAAGAAGCAGTAAACCAGCAAAAAGCAGTAAGCGATCTTTTACGGCACACCAAACTGAGTACTTCAACCAACTTCTTGAAAGTACATCATGGGACTCGGTGTATATGGCTCAGACTGCTGAGGAAAAATTCAACAATCTCCATTCAGCTTTTCTTCATAAATTCCACTGCGCTTTTCCCAAGCGATCGTCCCATCCACGGAACCGGTCGAAAGGTACCTGGGTGACTACTGAAATACGGGAGTCAGCCGTCAAGCTGAGACAGCTGCACGCCAAAATGAGGTATGATGGAAGCGATAATTTGAAGCAAGAGCATAACGCTTTCAGGAAGTCTCATGTCCTAGCCATTAAACTGGCTAAGCGAGCGTATAACGACAACCACATACTGAGTTCACACAACAAAGGTGCTGCATCTTGGCAAGTGATTCGAGGCAAATGTGAGAGAGAAGCCGCAGTTAGGCCGAATTTTTCTCTTTCTTCAATGGGTAAAAGAGTCATCAACACGCGGGCTTGTGCAGACCTGATGAATAATTACTTTTGTAATGCTGTGCGTGAACTACATGGAGGAGATTGTACCCAAAGACAAGCGGTGCCTGTAAGCGCTACGCCCGAAGATGTCTCAACGAGGCGTCCAGCAAAGCAGATATTTTTTCACCTGTTAGCCGGGATGAGATCGTTAATATCATAAATGATAAATGCTGCAAATCATCATCTGGCTTTGACGAGGTGCCCAGTAAGCTACTAAGAGCGTGCTCAAAATACATCTGTGAACCGCTTGCAGATGTTATCAACTGCTCCTTAGCTACGGGTTCATTCCCATCAAGCTGAAAATAGCGAAGATTGTTCCAGTCTACAAGAAGGGGGACAAATCTTTCCCTGAAAGTTATAGACCAGTAGCCCTGCTGTCATCGTTTTCAAAAAATTTTGAAGTTGCAGTGCACTCCCGAATCATGAGCTTTTTGAAGAAGGAAGACCTACTTTCTCCGAACCAGTATGGCTTCCAAAAGGGCAAATCGACTACACTTGCAATTAACAGTTTTTTGGGTCCAATATACAAAGCCCTAGACATTAGAAATCAGGCTTTGGGTCTCTTTTACGACATGTCTAAAGCGTTCGACAGTCTAGATCATAAAATTCTCTCTGATATTCGTATGCAATTAGGCTTCAGAGGTGTGGCACTGGATTGGGTCAACTCCTTCATTGCAAACCGTTCCCAGTACGTTTCACTGCCAAATGCGGCTGAGGGAAATGCGAGATCGGAGGCCATTGAAACGCACATCGGTGTTCCCCAGGGCTCAGTGCTAGGCCCACTACTTTACATCCTGTATGTTAACGGCCTGCCAAGGCCTTAGGTTCAGGAACTATAGCGCTGTTCGCCGATGACACTAGCCACCTTCTCACGTCTAATAACACGGAGAACGTAGGGCTTGCAGCGAACGAAGCGGCACTGAATATGACGCGTCGGTGTGACTCAGCGAAACTCATCGTAAATAGTACTAAGAAAACTTTTCTACAATTCCACACCCGGCAGAGGCAACTTGACTCGAGCCCCCTCATCAAACTTTTGGGCAAGAGTCTAAGAGAGAGGAGTGAAACGAAGTTCCTTGGAATGACTATCAGTAACACTCTCGATTGGTCTGCCCATATAGGAAATGTCGCCAAGAAAGTAGCAACATCCGTATACTTACTGCGCAATCTTCAACCGGTGACCAGCATGGAAGTATTGAGAATGGCATACTTTGCCTTATTCCAGTCACACCTATCCTATGGAATTTGTTTTTGGGGCTGTTCACCGCGCATCGAAAGACTGCTTATAATTCAAAAAAGAGCGGTTAGAGGCATGCTAGGTGCATCAGGGAGAACAACGTGTAAGGAGCTCTTCAAGAAACTTGCGATTATGACGGTGCCATGTCTATATATACAGCCTCATTGTGCTCACTAGAAACAACATTTAAGCCCATGTCACGAACGGGCAGATACACAATTATGACACCCGACAGAAGAACAAGATTGCTGTTCAAGGACACAACCTGTCTCTGTACAGTCAAAGCCCGGAGTACGCTGGAGCTGCATTTTTTGCATGCGAGAAAGACGACACAGCTTTCAAGCAAAGTCTCAAGCAGCTCTTAATATCAAATCCTTTCTACTCTACAGCTGAGTATCTCAATTTTAATGTACTTGTACCGTCAATTTATTATTATTACTCTCACTGACTTGTTCAACAACATGTAAAATTGTTAATATTGAATAAATTAATTAATTATTATTATTATTAATACTCAAGGTACGAACCTTCGTTTCTTTTCCTCTCAACACCGCCAACAATTCTGCATCACAACGTGCTTGTACTTCTGTCTTGTTGCCAGTATTGGTAGCGTTACAGCTGGTAGTTCCAGGGTTACGAGGGGCGACTTGGGACGGTGGCTGGAAGGACTGGTAGGCCTAGGCTCGAGCCCCTCAGAATAACGCACAGTGAAACAGTGGCGGGTACAGAGGGGGTGGGGGGCGATGGGGGCGATGGGGGCAAACGCCCCTCCCATGAAATAGAAAAGACGAAAATAAAAGAAAAAAGAGAGAAAGAAAGAAAGAAGAAAAAGAGAAAGAGAAAGGAGAAAAGATACGGATGGATGGATAATATCGTATAGATTCATATTTTACATTGCCTAGAATATCAAATATCATATGGGCACCTTTAGTTCTATAAGAAAATTGATTTTGGCATCTAAATCTCATCCGAAACACGTTGAACCATATTTAAAAAGGTGTAATTTAAAGAAATTTGATGTACTGTTTCAAAATGACAGCTCTGGTCTAGTCTTATTTGTTATTGTAACCTGCAGTTACAATAACTATGATTGGCAAATATCAGTTGGGCACCTTTAGTTATTCAGGACATTTGATTCTGTCATCTAAATCTCTTCTGAAACGCGTTAAAACGCGTTAAAAAAGGGGTCATTTGAAAAAATTCCCGGCGGGGCCTTCCCCCCTTCCCCCACGCGGGTCGCCGGCTTCGCATTAACTCTCCGTTGCACAACTGTTCTTATTTGGCATTTTCTTTTGAAAACTGAGATCGCCCCCCCGCCCCATGAATATGACCTGGATCCGCCCCTGCAGTGAAACAGTTAGCCTAGACCCACCTTGCACCGTGACCCGCTTTACCAGTCCCTGGATATCGCCGTACTTCGGAGGGCTCGGCGTTGATGTGCGCCGACTTCGAAACATTCCGACGGATGCTCGAATGTTTTAGCGAAATATGTCAGAGCCCAATGGGGGGTGTGGGGGGTTTGCTCCCCACTCTGCCCCGCAGAGTTTTGAAAAACCGTATTTTTCACATATTTCCATTAGTATAAGAAGACTTTCGCAATAACAGGGACATCATAATGGACTTTTTTGAAGTTGATTTTGCCACTCCTTCCTCAAAGCCCCTCAAGGAATTTCTTGAAATATGGTTATTTCCTAAGTAATTGTTGCGATCTATATGCAGTTTTGAAGTCTAATAATTGAACCTTTATGGACATTCTCGAACTTATTTTTGCTATCCCCCCCCAGTGAAGCCCCGCAGGGAAATTTTGAAATATGTTCATTTTTTGTAGTGATTTCTGCGATTTACAACCAGTTTAGGAGTCATACTGATTGATCCATTGTGGACAGTTCAAACGTTATTTGTAATATTTCAATCATTTTGTACATTTTCGAAGTTATTTTCGGGATTTATCTCAGCAAAATATTTTAGTGTGTTCATTCGTAGCGTAGGTCTATATATATATATTTAAAGAATAATAAATTATTGGTGGGGTGGAAATGTCGATTGGTGGAGCGCGCGCCTCACCTTGGGCCCCCTTTTGAGTTTTAACGACGTATCTGTTGAGGAGTACTGCAGAAGTTGTCGAACAGTTAATATAGGAATCTTGAAATAAAAGTAAAAATGACCACAAATAGTAATCCTTCTTTGTGACTTCTCAATATGAACATCATTCGACAAAATATATAATATAGGCCTAGCTACCAAAAGAGCCGAAAGTCGGGAAGGACGAAAATGTCATGAACGAAAACTCAAGTTTAATGCTGTACTGAAATTCACGCGAAGCGAAGCTTTGAATTAAAATAAATACAGTCTAGTTGAACAAATCGTCAACGCATAGATGTGGTTAACGTAAGGATTTGTTGCCCTTCAAGAGCGCCAATAACATGCTGCAGCAAACCGGATGGTTAACATATTGGTACAACCGAAATTTGGATGTTACGATCTAAAAGGATTCGAAGGAAGGGTGTAGCCAATAATTTATAAGAACGCTTACCTATTAATTAGTGAGAGGTTGGTTGTAGGCTCTTCATCAGGTGTAAGACTTAAGATTACTAATTAAAAAGATAGTAATTGTTTATTGTCAATGAATTTGAGAGTAACATAAAAGAATTGAACAGTTATGAATAAACCTGACGTCCATCAATAATAAAACTTTAACGGACCGACGACAATAGAAATTGGAAGTTATTAATAAAACGGTCATCCAGACCAATACTTAGCCACATAGAAAACACCTTGCCAAAAGAGTACCGCAGCACGCGCAAGATGTTTAACGACGCGGCTCTGTATCTCTCGTCGTTATTCTTCTCAAAAGAGACCGAGCTCCCTTATCACACACGCTTTTATACACACACCTCACCTGTTGTTACTACGTGTCCGGTCTGTCGAGAGGGACATTCGCGCTGACTAAGTAAATGTATAGTTCATTCTCCCTAACGACAGACGTCGGAGCAAAACGTGTGAAAGATGTTGGTAGTGGTTAATGGTCGATTAGAATAGAAATTATGATTAAATAACTACAGTAGTTTAGACTACTGTGACAATATGTGCATTATAACGATGAGTCAGTGACTAGTCTATCGGCTCTCTTGAAATATATATATGTAGGCCCATATAGTTATGACTCCCCCCCCCCCCCCCCCTCCCAAAGGCAATCGAGTAAGATCAGAGAAAGCTCTAAATGTGCTTCTTGTTAAGTAGCTTATTTCTTGCTAAAAAAAATGCTTCTTCATAACAACAACATGGACATATTGATATTATGGATGTAAAAATAAAACATTACATTTGTCGGAAATTTAGTGAAACCTACAAATTCGTAATTATATTACTGGCTGAGCTAAATTTTCGAGGGGTGCGTCCACAATCAAACATTGCGACCTGTGCCTAATATACACAAAAAAAAACAGAGAAAGATACATATCCGACCCAATGGAAGTCTTCAATTCGCTCATCCAATCAACTTGGGCAGTCCCAGTCTGCCAGCCACGTGCTGGAATTTGAAACTTACTGAATATACCTAGGCCTAGTTTTGAAAAACAATTTTTAATTTTTTCCCTGTAAGGCGTTGTGGGGGGGGGGGGGGGGGGGCCAACCCACCAACATTTAGGAATCGCATTGAAATACTAGCAAATCAAATAAGTCAAGTGGGGTTAAACTTTATCAATTTTTATTCACATTTTCATGAATTTCATTTCCTCATTTTACATTTTATGTAACGAGGAAAAAAATTACTTATACAAATTTAAATCAGAATAATAACTAACTTACTCTAGTCATTATATTGCATGTACAACACTTCTTATGTTTATTTGTTCTCTTTGTTTGTTTATCATAATGAGAATGTACAATAATCATTCAAAAATTTAAAAAAAAAATGGTTTTGGTGATCAAAATACACAAACAAAATTCAAATTTGAGTGTGCAATATCAGAGATTGCCGATTGGACTACGCATTTCTATTCAAAATAAAAATAAAACAATAGATTTTCTAATTCAATCAATATTCGTTTCTACTATTTATTATTATATATATATATAGCTGTGAATATTTACACACTTTTATGTACAAAATCATTGAATTTTTCCACTTCACTTCAGAGTCTTGAAAGACCTTTATTCAACTGAAATCCTTCGAGATCTGCAATGTTGCCAATACTTACAATCTGAAGAAACCCGTCATTTAATATTCCAGTTTCTTTGAGTGACAACTTTGACTTGGCTAGGAAATTACTGCCCCTTGGTCTCGAGTACATCAGGCCTTGTGCTGCTAGTTCCACCACAGTCCGTGCGGAGCGCTAGGTGACACGAGGCCAGTCACGTGGTCCAGCTGACGTCTTGCCGCCTAGCGCTCCGCACGGATCCCGGTGGAACTAACAGCACTGTCGGTACCAGCCGAGTCAGCTCCGATACAAGACCTTGCCTTTGGTTCATCTTGTACAACCAAGGAACAACTTGATAGAGGACGGTGAGGACCCAGGTCCAGTCTAGGCCAGGAGCTGAATACGACTTCCAGCAACTGGTTCATCTTGTACCACCAAGGAACAACTTGATAGAGGACCTAGGTCCAGTCTAGGCCAGGAGCTGAATACGACTTCCAGCAACTGGTTCATCTTGTACCACCAAGGAACAACTTGATAGAGGACCTAGGTCCAGTCTAGGCCAGGAGCTGAATACGACTTCCAGCAACTGACTGTTCCATTCAGAGAATACTGTAGGCCTACCAACCACTCAACAGACCAGTAACATTGAGGGTTGGCTAACCTGTGGTATTCACTTCTAGCAAGTTTATATTTGTCAAAGTAAACATAGTTTATGTCAACACATTTTCTTTTTCGTTACATAGTTATTGCATTATTCGTGTAGCGACTTAACAGCGGTCCCAACGGATTTAGAAAAAAATCAGTGACTACGTATATCACACAGTCGGGAAACGGTTTAGTCAAACCGGTTCAGGCTAAAACGGTTTACAGATGGTGATATACCTGTCGGTTTTGGTGTAAAACACTTTAGTTCCAATCCAGTTTGGCAAGTGAATTGGAGAACTCGATACGATTGATATACACGTCAAACCGATTCAGGGTAACCTTGAACGCGAGCGATTAATCGATCCTTGTTGAATTCCAGCTTGGTTGTCGATTATTTACCGACTTACGTCACCAATATCCAATATACTACCAATATATATACCAATATATCGACTTACGTAAATATTAAAAATGGCTGGCGCTGAAACGTTTTGACCGCGGTTTTGCCAAAGTGTTTCTGAATTATTGTGATATACACTCATTTGTTGAACCGTTTCAGCCTGAACCGGTTTGGCTAAACCGTTTCCCGACTGTGTGATGTACGTAGTCAGTGTTTTGATAATTACTTTCAGAATCAACTTTGAAAATGACAGTTTTAGTATGCATAAAATTATCATTTTACAGGCGTAAAGAAATATTGTACCGATGGTGGAAAGGCAAAATGTCGTAAGCGCCATTTCGAATGTTGTTCACAGGAAGTTGAAAACGTTCAATAAATTCAAACCTGAAGATATTATCTTTGATATTTTTGTGTGATATTCATGCACACGTTTACAGACCGTCACAAATTTTCATGAAAATGTTCAAGTTTTCACGAACTTGTATTTATTAGGCGCTTACGACAAAATATGTAATATTTCAATTGAGAAATTGCATAGCATATTTGGCGCTTACGATATATTGTGTTTGCGCTTACGACAAAGTCATATTGGTGACCACACCTAATTAGACGAGCTTTAGCGAGGATTCAATTCGACATACTGAAAAAAATTGGTGTTTGTTTTTATGTTTTTTTTTTTCATGTTTTTTTCTCGGTTCTCCACGGGTCAAACGGCTACAGCTATCGACTTCAAACTTTTTTTCAATATGGTTCCTCATCTAACTCAGATCTGTGGAGTTTTGTGGCATTATTGGGGGGTAACTCTTTTATTAAAAATTTTAGAAATTTCAAAAATACCCATTAGAATAACATGGCGGAAAAAAAAAAAATATTTTCCAAAAAAATGAAATTTTGCGTGAAGTTGAATTACATTTCGATACACATTTTAAACATTTTTCAGCTGGATCGAATCAGCCATTTCGAAGATAAAATATAAAATGTGCTAAATTGGTACGACTCGAAGCAGTTTTCACCCATTTGTACCCATACTATTACTATCCGCTCGTCTAACAACGCATATATGGCGTTTTCCTAATGTATTGGCATGTCGCTTACGACACTTTGCACATCGATGGCGATGACCTTCGAAATCGTATATCAGGAATAACAAATGTTGCTTATGACATTTTGCCTTTTCACCACCGTGATGTACTTGTTGCTCACAAGGGTCCAGACAAGCGGTCACTCGACCTGACCTCCGACCCCCCCCCAGGTCACCTGACCTCACCGGCGTAGCTCTCATCTAGAGACGCGTACAATTCACCCGATTGCATTCACTCTACTAACTACCACATCACACATTCACTAATTACCGAATAGCGAGTTGTAGTTACACGGAGGTCGGGTCAAGTCACCACTTGCGTCAGTCGCTACGTGCACGGGGCTCACACAAACCTAGAAATGTATCTTTACGACTTTTTACATTTCCAAAATCAGATTAATTGATTAGAAAGTGTACAACTTCAAGATGAGTTTATGCTCTTCAATCAATATGACATTCTATTTTGGTGAATTCAATCAGTTTTGAGATAATACGTCAATGAATTTCATCACATTTTTTGTATTCATTGACGTATTATCTCAAAACTCATTGAATTCACTGAAATAGAATGTCATAATAATTGAAGAGCATACAATTATCTTGGAGATGTGAACTTTTCATTCAATTACACTGGTTTTTGAACATAGAAAAAAATGAGTGAGGGTGAATTCCTCTATTTTTATAAGCACCGTGCATGAACCCTCTTAATCGTACAAAAGGCATTAGTAATTATTATGTTTGGAATTACTCATTACCAAATGATTGATGTTTCACCAAATATAATACAAACTCTTCTTTCAAGTTTTTCTAGAATCGCTTTTGCTTTCGTATGCGTTTATCTCCAAGGATTTCAAGTTCCAACGATTTGTTCTCCTATTTTAACAACATGTGTCCGTGCGGAAATGTTTCATATTTGTCATTTCATTTTCATTACAAGGCACAGCATTTACTAATCCACAGTCACACTTTATACACCCCTGTCTGCACTTTGCATATCGTATTTCACTCCAGCGCTTGAAAAATGAGGAATCGAGACCTAAAGAGGGGTTAACAACCCCTGGAATCTGGTGTACAATTGCCGTGAAATCCCTTCAAGTCTTCCTGAAATCTTGAAATCAGGTGTACATCAAATTTACGAGGTTGTCACCCCTCGTTTAAAGTAATTACTAACTGTTTATAGATTCCAGTAGAATTGATATAATATTTATGTGAAGACAGTGATGAAAACAACCATGTAGTTGTGAAATGTTACAATAGTGAATCAGAAAAAATATCATACAAAATGATATTAATCAAGTTTGAGCTGGAGTTACATTAAAAACATCAGATATTTAGAAAATAATCATTTTGAAATGATAATACTGACATTTCATATCATTGAAAGAATCATATTTTCATAACGTAAGCCAATATTGATTGGATTTTTGTTGATGAATAATTATTTTCAGAGTACCGATTGTTCCTTCATCTGTTAAATTTAAAATGTATAATTTCACATTCTTCAATTTGATTAGCGTGAAATACAATTCTCAGCGTCCGTTTGTAAATCCACCATCCCAGACAAGAGCAATCTCAACATTTCAAGCGCTCATTTCCATTCCACTCAGTTACAGAAACATAATACTTATGTACATAATTATACATTAATAACGTAAGATCTTCATCATACCACTCATACATAAAACACAAATAATGTTGTCAATCGTTAAATCAAAATAACAAAATACTAGTAATGGCGGAATTACATTCGACAACTCAACAACCAGTTAGCACTTTCGTCAATTAACTTGTTTGTTAGTTACCTAGGTTACTAAAGAAATCAAACGTTCAGTTCCAATGCTGATAGTTTGTAATATTTCCACGCATAAAAGCAGAAAGGCAAAATACGTCTTGAGTTGAGCATTTATTCCGTCTACAACACGGTATTACTTGTCTCACAAATCAGAGTAGATGCATTCGGCCACCGAGTGACGTCATAGACACTGTTATCTGAGAAGACGCGAAACTGATCTCGTTTACCACGTAACGCTTGGCCACATTGCTCACTAGCACTACCTGGCGGACTGGAGTGAGTTACAAGGTAGATATCTGCTTTACCAGCAATGGCCAATGCTTATAACACCAAACTGATGTCATTATTATTATATTTTTAATTATATACACACTTTTTTCAACATAAATAGTTTGGCTGTTTACCAATGAACAGATACAATTGAATTGGCCTAGCCTTGCTGTACTTACATTTCCATATGTATTGGAATCAAAAGAATTACTTGGCTTTCGCCTGGATACCATGGTTGAAACACTCGATAATAATTGGATGAGCGAAGCGAAGACTCAATTACACTTGACCCGAAAAAAATGTACATGTTTTTTTTTTTTTTTTCGCGCTCTACAGGTCAAACGAAAATTCAAATTCAATTGAAACTTGGCAAGCCCGAGTGTCATCATCTGGATTGAATCTCATTGATTTTTATGCGCAATCGATTGCACCACTTCTGAGAAAACTAATTTTCCATTTTCCAAATTACCCATGAGAATAAGCCGGAGAAAAATTTTCGTACAAAAAATGTCCTTCAAAAAAATTAAAATTTTCACCGAATCTCAATATAATAATGATACACATGATTCCAAACTTTCACTGGAATCCAATCAGTCGTTTAGATATAAAAAATGATTTAATGACATTTTTATACATCATTCAAAGCTATTAAGAAAACCAATTAAATCCAAGCAACAAGTGTCACCAATTATTGAAGAACTATTAAAACAAAGCCTTCTTTATTATCAAAGATATTATTTAGAATGAGTAATGAATATAATTGGATCTCAAGGTGTATATATTGTATCTTAGATTGCATCTAATATTTCCTTCATGATGAGAATAGTCTACGAAATAAATCAACCGAATGAAAACATTAATTTTTAATTTTAATGCCGTCAAAACATCAACTTGATTTAACTTTTTGAAATAATTCAGTTTCATTCTTATTAGCTCATCCATCAACGCGGAAACACATAACGCGTTTTCCTAGTACATATAACATCGTCTCGTCCATTCATGATGGAACTGTAATATTCAATGAAATAAATTATTTCCAGGAAAAAGCAAAACTTGTATAATTATGTGAATCAAAGAGGGTGTGAAAAAAATGTGTAAAATCATTCCAACTGGCCTACCAGAGAAATAATTCTCTCCACTCCGATACGCGCGCTAGCATCGTTCTGTCGTCGCTTATAAGGCTCAGTTTACCGTCTTCTAACGTAGTTACATAATAAGGTCTTTGACGTCATGTCCGGCCCATGTTATAGTGAGGGCTCACTCTTGAGGCGGACAAATCAACCAATTAGAAACAATCATTCATTTGTGTTTTATATCGTGTGAAATATTTGAAAGATTGAATCAACATACCAACACCCAGTAATGGAAAAGACAATAGAACATTTCAGACAAGCTATTTGGTTTATTCGGAACTATTTCCTGGACCAATCAAACAGCTCCGTTCAATGCAAACACATATTCAATGACCGTTAGTGAAAAGAGTCAACTGTTGCACTTATTCTTGATTACCCGGTACCGTTAGTTAATCTCTTCCTCCAGCAACCAGACCACACAGCCGAGTGTCAGGTCTAGTTGGTGGAGACAAAGCCGGAGCGAGTGTTTACTAACCGTGAGTCAAGCGTAGCTGGAACCGTGAGGAGGAACCAAGGATCCATCTGGCAGTGACTACGATCAAGTGATACCAAAAGACTTTGTTAGACGAGCTTTAGCGAGAATTCAATTTGACATACCCTGAAAAAAAAATTGTGTTCGTTTTTATGTTTTTTTGTCGGTTCTCCACAGGTCAAACGGCTACAGCTATCGACTTCAAACTTTTTTTCAATATGGTTCCTCATCTAACTTAGATCTGTATATTTTTGTGGCATTATCGGGTGGTAACTTTTTTTTATGAATTTTAGAAATTTCAAAAATACCCATTAGAATAATATGGCGGAAAAAAAAGAAAATATCTTTATTCTCCAAAATAATGAAATTTTGAATGAAGTTGAATTCGTTTTGATACACATTTCTGGAAATTTTCAGCTTGATCGGGTCAGCCATTTTGAAGAAAAAAACATAAAATGAGCTAAATTGGTACCACTCGAAGCAGTTTTTACCCCATTTTTACCCATGCTATTACTAATTTACTATTTGCTCGTCCAACAACGCTTATATGGCGTTTTCCTAGTCATAATATGAAGAAGCTGTACCGACTCGCGTCTTCCAAGGGAAGTATTGCCGAGGTCAGAATCCGAGTCCATGGTACCACTTGCCTGTAGTGCAACTATCGCTTTTATATCCAACTATATAAAACAACAATGGCATTCATTTTGCACGAAAATAATAGGTTTTGTAAGTTGTACAATATCACCGGTACCGTAGCCACTCTCATCTACATCTAGTTCACAAGGGAGTCGCTAAAATTAATCGCGAAGGTAAATGGGACCTTTGGCTCTGATTTCACCGCAAGAAAGCCATGTTATCAGTATGGGAGTCGGTACACCTTCTTTATGTTATGATAAAGCCTGTTGGTATCACGATATTGCAATGATGAGTTGTTTTCAGCCATCAAAACTCCCTCGTCCAGCCTGCATAACACGTACCGGTACCGCATTGGACGTCGCCATGACAACTGATAGGCATACGGGCTAATGGGGTGACAAAATAGTTACTTATAATTGCAGGCAATATAAACTCTTCACATCAGGCCATATTCAAGTGTTAGTTTCACTGCTGATTTTCTCAATTGAAAATAGTTGTTTCAGCAACAATGAGGCACAGTTCACAAACTGATGGTTAGTGGATTGAGCATTAGTTAGCGGATTAACTGTAATGTTTGTTATTTCCGTACCTTGACTAATAATCAGCTAATTAATACTTGACCTGCTCTAAGAGAAGTTATGTGTTTGCAAGAAGAACCTCTCAATTGACGGTCCGCTGCCTTCCGTGTCAATTGTCACTTCCATTCTACATTCATATCCGTCCACAGTTAGACATTATGCTATTTGTACTTGGCTCTCACGTCACTCCGATCCCCGACACGTCACCTCGACTCCCCGGCTCACGTTGACGCTTGGCTGAGAGGCAGCGGCAAGGATCTACGTTAGTGTTCGACATCTTTCCAATTAGTCCAAATGCAATACGTTGGTATATTGTTGGAAGTGAGGGACACCAAGCAAACAAGGAAATAACCCGTCGCTGGATATTTGAGCTGCGTAACAGGGAACGAAAGAACCGCAGCTTACCGAGGTTTCTAGAGATATTCACGCTGGAGCACAGAGATGATTCTGACGTCACAACGTCAACATCTTGTGTACTCATCTCCGTGTTCTGTCAACGGCTCTCCACTATGAGAGTCTCTACTTCCAAACCTCGGTACGCTGCCGTCATTCTGACCTTTTTTACCCAATTCGAATATCAAGACTAAATGGAAGAAGTGTTTACCTCAATTATTCACTACCTTCCTTGAAAATGAACTAATTCCAATTGGCAATCCATCCTGGTACAGTCATTAATAGACTGGAAAGGTACAATCAGTATAAATACAAATATGTATTAATTTATTTCACTGATTATCAATTCAAATCAATAAACATGATTGACAGTTGAAAACCAATTGACGGAGCGTACTTCTCGGTGACGTGTCAACGACGCGGGGATCTCTGGCCGCCACCAATCAAACGCCACTATTCAACGTAAATATGTCGACAGTAATAATAATATTAATAATCAATAATAATGATGATTGTTACTCACAATATTTATGTTATCATTATTAATTTTCATATTTGCATTATTAGATGAACAATCAAAAAATAAATCCATAACCACATTGGAATAACAGAAAAATATGATATTTTACATGAAAAAGTGGATTATTCAATAATTTATGAAGTACAGAATTGTATGTTTGTATGAGACTTGGGGTGGCGATTGTAATGTGATACCAACAGACTAAATTCATACAACTTTTAATTTAATTTGTAATAATTTTTATTTAATTTATGATTCAACTTTTGTTCCCTGATTGGAGCATATTCAATTAACTTTACTATTCACTTTTCAGAACAGCAAAAGTTAGATAATTTCGAAAAGATACCACAATCAAGTAACATATAGACCAATACACATTATATTTCGGATTTTTACTGATTTAGAAATGTATTTCCAATTCAGAATAGATATTCAACGGCAAGGGGAAATTCTCGTCAAGGAAAAGCGAATGAATATACATTGTATAATTTCTTGTACACAAAATAAAATATTGAATATTCCAAAACCATGCATAATAGTAAGCCCTACTCTTCCATGATCTACAATAACTAGCGAACATCTAAACAATTTACATATTTCCTAATATAATATAGATTCTTCCCTTTTTTAACCGTAAAAACCTGAAATCATTAGACCACAACCATATCACCAATAATCTTTATTGCTACGAGTTACCGTTATTAGTCAAACAAATGAACAAGAAACAGAATCGTAATTAGGTACGACTTGCACGGAAATTTCCTTCCCGTTCTTCGTTTAACGTTTCTATTTATACTCGTACCTTCGTTCAGGCCCACCAATCATGTAGCTGGGCAAGCTGCATACGAATCCCCAACAGAGCTGCCAACATTGAATGCTTCGGAAAGAATATTTGTATTTGTAAAGCCTGATTTACACGGTCCAAGTTGTCATCCAAGTCCGTGGATTCAAGGGTTGGTCCAAGTACTTTGACAGCAACTAGGATGGAACATTGAACGCTTGTCTACACGGTCCAATCTATTGAAGGCCATACACGGCACATTAATCCCAATAGTTGAACATGCTGATCGAGTATCTAGATGACTTGTAACAGCTGACTGGCAATCAGATATGGCGGGAGACCGAGCGGTCGCCGTCAAGTGCGCATGCGCGCCAGACTTGTGTGACGTCAAAGCCTCTGATTGGTTGGTTTCATCAAAGGTTGAACGAAATATAGGAATTTTCTAAACAAAATGACTTGGATGAAAGGTTGAATTCCAGGGTTGATTAGAAGCTTTTTGCTTAGAGTTTTCCACTTAGACAATCCAAGAACTTGTAATCAACCCTTGAATCCAAGGACTTGGATGAAAACTGTGACCGTGTAAATCAGGCTTAAGCATAACCTTGTTCAGAAGTATGGTATGTGTATGGAAATAACCTTGGGCTTAAGATATGAATTGTGTGAAAGGGAAAGAGAGAACAGCTTACCGAGGTTCACAAGTAGGCCTAGTTATGGTGGACAGCCGTTGATAGAACACATAGAGATGAAAGACACAAGATTTCAGACGTTTCGCCTGTTGCCTTGGTTACAGTAGAGTAGGTAACACGTTACGAGAACGTTACAGTTACGTTACGTTACAGTAGAGTAGGTACTTACTCTACTGTAACCAAGGCAACAGCCGAAACGTCTGAAATCTCGTGTGTCTTTCATCTCTGTGTTCTCTCAACGGCTCTCCACCACGAGTAGGCCTATCTACTTGTGAACCTCGGTAAGCTGCTCTCTCTTTCCCTCTCACACAATTCATATCTTGTTGAGATCTCTGATTGGCTGGCAGAACGGTGGAGTGGAGCAAGAGTGGAAAGTAATGACCCGAGTAAACAAATCCCGACAACGTTATCTGATCGCCAACATTCCCAGCGCGAGAAACCGTCGGGCGGTGACGAGACAACGTCGTGAGAAGTTACAACTACACAACTAAAACCCGTACAAATCACAAGCCACAAACTGGTCAATAGTTATTCACACGGCGACAAAAATGGACGACAATAATTGAGTACCGTAATAATGTTCATGATGTGATCATTAATCCCAGGATGACCAACATTAGAGTGGCTCTAACTGGGAGTTGGAAGGTGTTATCGCCCCATGCTGTTAACTCTCAGATGAAAGCTAACTGGACTCCGTAATCCCAGGTTTTAGTTAATCAAAGAATAACCAGCATATTAACATAACAATTGGTTATACGCACGTTTTGAAACAGGCTCCGTACGAACGATTGGATTTTGTAAATATTCAACATTGAGGTTATGTGTCTGGAATAACAGCTCGGGTCTGAGCTACCGAGGTGTAATATCAACCGGTGTTGTGTGGTCAATGCAGGGTACTCAACGGCCGCCGATATGTCGACTACCAGCAGGATTTCTCCAAACAGTTCGACTATCGATTCAATGTCTACAATATGATCATCTATTCATATGGGTTTTTCGTGTCAGTCACTCTTGAGAAAGTTATCGAAGTAATCCGAAAACAATCTATCGAGTAATAAAAAAAATGGCCGTTACTTCGGAAAAAGAAACTAAAATGTTGTAGTTTGAACTTTTGTCTGACCAAATCTTCTGAAATTTATCAATTATTCATCTTTATTGTGTGACGAATTATGAATTTAAATAAAAGGCTCTATTATTGGCTAACCTGGTGGGTTTTGTATCGGAAATTTTAGCAACTGTGAAAGGGTTAATATGATTATTGAAAATTCAAACTAAAAACTGTGCTTCCTTTCTGTTTGCATGTCTTCTATCGGACAGTGAGTACTCTCACAAGCCAAGCAGTAAAGGTCCGTGGATAGAGCCACGGCAGCGCGAACTAAAGCAACGAGCCAATCACAGGCCGTCCAGCGTGGCCTTGACAGTCGGTTCGAGCTGAACGACAAACTGTCCGTGATGACGTTAGGCGATATCACGGCCAGGTGTTACTTCGACTATCGACTGTCGAGCTCTTATCGACCTTGTCGTAACTCGTTCACCTCCAATCCTCCATTGACAATACATTACAGCTAATTATAGCGTAAATATGTGCAACAACTATTGGTAGTGATGGTGAGCATTCTGAAAGTAAGCTGGAAGTTTGTCACAGAAACCCCCTCGAGCAGTTGCGAGTCAAGCAAAGAGAATCACCGATTGTCGTGTCTCTATGAACGTAGCTTGACACGTTTATGAAGACAAAGATACAATCATTTGAATTTCCGAAAGGATACAATTATTGACTGGGAGGAAAAGTATCGCTGTGACGTGAAGGACAGTCGGAATATCTTTCGCATCATGAAACCAGCCTACTTTAAATGTCACTTTTAACCCGTTGTTGAATATTTTACGCTGACTTTGACCTACTACAAGGGGCCTATTATTGAACGTCGTTGAAGATACGTTGAATTCCAGTCTGTGAATTGTGATTGACAAAACAAAATCTCCGTCACCAGAATTAAAAACCTAAATTTTACACGGCTTTTCTTAACATATTGCAAGCTTCATTCGAATAGAAACGTGTAGTTTCTTAGTCTAGAGATAAACTGTACGTTTTTCCTTGAATACAATCGCAGAGATTCGCCGTCGACTCTGCAAGGACGTGTGGTCAATGTCTTGAAGTGAACTGGTCTTACGGACCGATAACTTGGTCTTTTGAAGTTATTCCGAGAGAATTGTCTTCAGCGAGAAACTGGTATTTAAGAAAAAACGCATTGAAAAAAAATTCAGCCCAAAAAGAGCTTTCACACAAAACCATGTCTCTGTTCTATTCGACCCGTCTAACATTATCTAAGTTATTAATATAACAGCTAAATTACTATTTTAATGCTTCCAAGGATTTTCTTTTTTTTTTTTAACAAATTGTGATTCATCTATTCATCATCTAATTTTAAAAAAATCTCGTAAATATCCTAGAAAGACCTTCGTTTAAACATTAATATTAATATTTCCAAAGAGACAAGGCTAGTTCGGTAGATTCTCATCACTATACTCGACGCCACGGTCGAGTACACAAAATCCATCGTTTTCATCGTCAGTCGTATCGGAAAAACTTCACAGAAAATTGTTTCTATTCGTCTTGGCGTCGTAACGTAACGCTTCACTCCAATTCCTTCTGTTAACATTAGTAGGCTAGACGCGCGTGACGTAATCATCTCTCGCGCCGGTACGAGCGTGACGCGAGCAGGAGCGCGACCAGCGACGCGTACACGACGTGGTGGTCGACGCGGCCGCCCGACGCGCTGTTTGTTTCCACGCAATGACCTGCAAGCAACAAGCAACATGTCGTCATGACGACCCTGGAACTGTTGATCATTGAAAAAAACATACAGAAAAAAAAAAATTACACGACTCAATCAGTTGAAGGGTGTTGAATGTGATCAGGATTTAGCTAAACAAGCGTATCTCGCATTCAGTATGTAGTCCGTACAAAAATGGTATTTTAAAAATAAAATGTATATGTATTGTTGATTTTAATTTGCGTTTGTATAACTTACAATTAATTTAAACAAAAAGAAATCACTTCAAGTAGATTTGAACCACAGACATCGAATTACTAGACAGGCGCTCTACGCATTCTACCATCGAGACATCTCATATTGTCCGCTAAATTTACGGTTATAGTCATCCAACAAAAACGAGTGTAGATTATTTATGAAAAATATGTGAATTAATTATTATTTCAGTATTTTAAAATTTGCTTTATACTTTTTAATGACGGGAAATATCTCTCTCTCTCAAATTCAACCACAAAATCAGTGCAAATTGGTAATTGGTATTTCGAAGTGAGCGAAAATGGCGGCATCTAAATTTCGTTTCCTTCATGTCATGAAGGAAAATAGAACATGCTCTATATCATAAAAGTTGAGCTAAACTTGTGTTTCATGTTTTTAAGGAAACTGTTTTTCTTCAATTCAACCATTTAGACGGTTCAACTTGATGAACTCGTTAGTTGAGTTAACACAGAAGTCTACAGAAGTCAGCTGTAAGGTACATGGCAGGCGCGAGCTTCAATCCGTGCGCTGATATATTTCATAAAGACTCTTGTAGACCGCTTTTTAAAAAACTAGGAATTCTTACACTGCCATGTCTTTATATATATAACTGTATTGTCTTTATCAATGAAAACAGTCATCTAGTGCATGTTAGTAAAAATAGACATAACTATGAAACGAGGCGCAAAGAGGATTTTAATATGATTCAACACAATCTTACCGTCTTTGCTAAGGGCCCTATATATGCTGGTTGCAAACTTCTGAATGCTCTTCCTACTAATATTAAGATTTTAACAACCAGACCAAATGTCTTCAAACCTAAACTCAAAGAATTTGTATTGACAAATAGTTTTTATTCTGTAAAAGAATTCTATGATTATAAATATCAAGTATATACACGTAAGTGTAATATATGTATGACCTGTCTAATATCATGTCTATGATCAACTCAAGGACCAATAAATTATTATTATCATTATCATCAACAGAAGCGTGTAATCGAGGCTTGGAGGTTGTACTGACCGGTGCTGGTGACGTTGAAGGCGAGCGCGCCGCCCACGCCGGGGCTGATGTTGCGCTGGCAGCTGTCGGCCGAGCTGGAGAACAGCACGGCGCCCTCCGACTCGCGGAACATGAAGCAGTACCTGCGCGCGCCGTGCGAGCTGCGGCTCAGCGGCGTGGTGATCAGGTAGCTCGTGCCGTTGTCCTCCCAGCGCCCGTGGCACGAGTACGCTGCAACACACACGGCAAGCGTGACACGTCGTGCGTGACACGGCAAGCGTGACACGTCAAGCGTGACACAGCGCGTCAAGCGTGGCACGTCAAGCGTGACACAGCGCGTGGCACAGCGCGTCAAGACTGACACAGCGTGTGGCACGTCAAGCGTGACACAGCGCGTGACACAGCGCGTGACACGTCAAGCGTGACACAGCGCGTCAAGCGTGGCACAGCGCGTGACACAGCGCGTGACACGTCAAGCGTGACACAGCGCGTCAAGCGTGACACAGCGCGTGACACAGCGCGTGACACGTCAAGCGTGACACAGCGCGTCAAGCGTGACACAGCACGTGACACAGCGCGTGACACGTCAAGCGTGACACGTCAAGCGTGACACAGCGCGTGACACAGCGCGTGACACGTCAAGCGTGACACCAGTATGGGCAATCGTCAAGACAACGGCCTATTCACGACCACTTTTAAGGGGACGTCCATAAATCACGTCACGGCTCAGTGTGGGGGGTTGTCAAGGGCGGGGGGAGGGGGGTTGTCAAGATTTGTGACAAGGTGTCACAAGGGGGGGGAGGCAACTGTGTGACGTACGGTATCATTTTTTCTCCATGTATTTGGCGCCATTCTTATAGATTTTAAACCTTGAAACTAGTTACAGTATTTGAACTTCAACTTTTACAGCAAAACCACGAAAACAAACTTTGAACTTTTCAAAAGATTGATTTATTTGACATGAACTGATCTTTTCAGAAGTTTGTTCCATAAGTGGACTTCCCCAGCGCTGGGAGCTGGCACGAGTTGCCTATCTATCGGTACGATGGCTGTTATCCAAGGCGCTAGGCTAGGGCCTATATTCCAATAAGGGTCATTCCACGGTAACTCACGTAGCATTTAGAACAATTGTATTGAATTTAAATGCTTCCCAAGTCTCATTATTTCAAGCTGCTGTTTCTGAAATAATCAGGTGAATCTGCCAATACTAATTTGTAATTCAGGAATCAAAGAAAAAAATATGAAAAAAATTCCTTCCCCAAAAGTTACTTAGATAACGTGCGGTAACTCGCGTATCGCAGAAAAGACGTCCAATATTCCTGTAATTACTGTAACATCAATTTCTTTCCAACCTCTGTCACTAGAGATTTATTTCTATTTGTATGCAACTATGCATAAATATCATACATTTTTCATGTTACACTTCTTTGTATTGGTAACTCACGTATCACACTAGAAATGACGTTACTTTATTTTGACAGAATCATTGTGAAAATGAGCATAATTGCAATCCATTATCAAAAATAACTGTGCCAATTCTTTTCTCCAAGTGCAGTAATATAACTTGAAACTTCCCTGACAAAAAAGGGAAAAATTTCTCGTTTTGAGTTTTTATGCTTTTTCATCATGTCCTTAGTTACGTGGAATGACCCAAAATGGCACCGCGCGAATGAAGCACGATAGATGTATTCTTGTAACAATGATAGACGAAGGTCGTCAAGATGCGGCCTCCAGCAAGTACCTGAGACGACGTCAGTGGTCATGCACTCGGAGCGGAACTCCATCGTGTCCGTGGTGCTGCAACCGACCACCAGGGTGGTGAAGTCCTCCGCGTCCCCGCCGCACGGGTCCGCGGACAGGCTGTCAAGGTCGCGCCGCTGGAACCTCTGCAGCGTGCGCGACTTGACGATAGCCTCCATGTCGTGCGGGCTGGACCGGGAGCGCGTGGACCGGAACAGCTGGTCGTCGTCACGCGTCACGCCCGTCACGCTGAACTTGCCCAGGTACGGGCACTGCCTCGGCTCCGGGCTAGAAGCTGGCACACACAACGGGCACGTCAGGACATGAGAACAGCATGGCGTAGGCTTGCTGACAATATAATCAAACGAGCAAGCTACATATAAAAAACAAGTGTATTCTTGAGAATAGGTCATTTTAACAAATGAACAATGAATGAAAGATTGTTTACTTGTTCACTTTAGTTGTTTACTTCCACCGCATCTTGGATGGCAATCTGCACTGCATCTTAGATGCGAATATTTGAGGTATATAGAAGGCATGTCATCGAGTTTCTACAAACCAACACTAGATGGAGAAGTGATCGGGTGTTCTGAGGAAAGAGATCAGGAAATGGAGCGCATCTGAACACGGCGAACCGACGCAACCCTCAATGCATCTTGGTCCAGACATTATGGACGGGTGGATGAGCGTATATACTTACTGACGAGTGTGACGAATGGCTGCAAAGTGCGGTTAAAGTGCGTCGAATGGCAAGCGTCCTCCGCGCGCCTCACGTGACCCCCTGCAAGCACAAGCAATGGCGCATCATGGCAGACAACACGTAGTCCCACTAGAGTGCAACTAGCGCTTTTATAGAGTTTGTATATAGTAGAAAAATGTATGAATACCGACTATTATTATATTTTTATTTCAATAACTTGCAATCAATCAGTTTTGAAATAATACGTCAATGAATTTAATCACATTCCTTTTATTCATTGACGTATTATCTTACAACTGGTTGAATTCACTGAAATAGAATGTGCCATATTGATTAAAGAGCATACAATTGTCTTGGAGATGTGAACTTTTACATGTTTGAAGCTGCGGCGAGTTTCACTGCAGGTAGGCCAACACAAGTTTTTGCATATCTTCGTATTCAGAGGATGGTAGACCGCTTTAATCTCTCTTATCGGCGCAAAATGACCTAGATGTCGACGCGCCGTAAAGCCCAAGCATTCATTCTTAAGGCCCATTCACGATTAAACTTACTAAAACTTACTAAAATGCTACCTTATTCACGACACTATTCCTACGTTTAATTTCAACCAGTTAAAACAGCTCTTTCAATCAAGTCTAGTGAGAGCTTCTAATAATTATTTCACAGTTAAGAAATTATAGAATTATTACAGTATTTACAATGTCGTAATTCATTTACACATCATTGAGTCTTGTTCCCAATGTTGTTATTAGTTGTCAACAAACAATAGGCTAGACACATTCAGCCAAAATGGCGGTCGACCGTATGTTTGAACTAGGCGCTGATTGGTCGATTCCCACGTTTTCTGTAAACTTGAGGAACCAAGTTTGGAGTTTGCAAACTTCTACGTTAGTGCTACTGTTAAGTACCAAGTTTAATGTTGTCGTGAACAGTAACGAGAAATACCGTATGACAAACAATTTGTAAGTTTCTAAGTTCACGGTTAAGTTTAATCGTGAATGGGCCTTTATAACCTTTCTTGGATACAAATATAGATTCGCAAATATTGGGTGGACCGCTCCTTCATTTCCCCCCCCCCCCCCCCCCATCGAATGCAGAAAGAATCCTAAAAACGTGTATGCTCGTATCATGGGATCTATAAATAAAAAATAAAACTCATAAATATAAAATTGAGAATATAATTAATGAATAGTTGAGACTTTTTAAACAGCTTGTTGCCAAATTCTTGAGAGTTCTCGAATCAGAAATTACAAAAATTTCAAGCACATAAAAATACCTTTTCTCCTGCCAAGTATTTCGTGAACACTTGACGAGCCGAGACTCCCAATCGCTCATGGCAAATGATAGGGGAGACGGTCGATCGTAGACGACAATGTTTTGAGGACATAAATCACAGGAAGTAATTGATAGGTATTTAGCTGACTGCCCACCTAGCAGCTAAATCAGCTATTTATAGGGAATTGGATGAGCGTTAGAGAGGAGTCAGTACTTTGGCCCACTTGAAAAGAGAATCATTTCGCACAGTTAAAACAAAACTTGACATGCAAATATGCAGTGTCCAAACCCACGTAAGCCCGGCCTACTCAGCTATTGCTAGTTCTGGTGTGATGTAAGATCCATCTTCAACAAAGATGAATTAAAATCATTTCAACATTTCTTGATAGGGCCCACTAGGAAAACGCCATATATGCGTTGTTGGACGAGCGGATAGTAATAGTATGGGTAGTAATGGCTAAGAACTGCTTCGAGTGGTACCAATTTAGCACATTTACTGTTTTTTATTCAAAATGGCTGACCCGATCAAGCTGAAAATTTTTAGAAATGTGTACCAAAATGTAATTCTCCTTCACGCAAAATTTCATTTTTTTGGAGAATGAAAGTATTTTCTTTTTTTTTCCGTCATGTTATTCTAATGGGAATTTTTGAAATTTCTTAAATTCATGAAAAAAAAGTTACCCTCCGATAATGCCACCAAACTATACAGATCTAAGTTAGATGAGAAACCATATTGAAAAAAAGTTTGAAGTTGATAGATGTAGCCGTTTGACCTGTGGAGAACCGACAAAAAAACATAAAAACAAAAAAAAAGAACAAAAAAAACATAAAAACGAACACCAATTTTTTTCTGTACGTCAAATTGAATCCTCGCTAAAGCTCGTCTAACTAATTACTGTCAGACATTCCTAGATGGTAAATATGACTCACACGCAAGAGTGGCTTTAATAAGTTCTTTCAAGACTCAAATTGAAAAGACGAGAAATAGAAAAGACGAAAAAAAAGAAGGAAGAGAGAAGGGAAGAAAGAAAAAAAAAGAAGAGAAGGAAAGATGTATAGATGGATAATATCGTACATAGATTCATATTTTACATTGCATAGAAAATCCAATATCAGATGTGCACCTTTAGTTCTATTCAATTCTATTCAGTTTTCTTTATTTTGTAAAATACATATAGGCCTACCGTGCTCAGGAAGTGAATAATATAATGTATATATAATACAAAAAAGGCGATATTCAATATTTTTTGGCAGGACTGGGTCCTGCCCTATTGATCTTCCATATAACCCTGTCAATAAAATATAAATATGATAATAATACTATGCTAATGGCATGATATATTATAACACAGTAATAATAGTGCTATAGTTGTTCAGTAGTAATAACAATAGAAATATAATAGGAGTTATAGAAGTGATATCAATAATATGGGGAAACATATTACTATAATGAATGTCTTCAGGTAGACTGCAGGCTAATACTCTTGAGGTGGTTTTTAAAGGAGTGTTGGTTCAACGATTTCAGTTGTTCGGGTACACTATTGTAGAGGGTTGCTGCACTGTGTTTAAAACAGGCTTTATATTTTGTGGTTCTATGCGCCGAAATGTTCAACAGGTTTTTGTGCCGGGTTGCTCTGTCGTGTATTTCGCTACGAGTTTTTAGCTTTGTGCGGAGATATTGGGGTAAGTTAGTTTTCAGGATTCTGTGGGTTATGCATTTAACATGTAGCTTTCTTCTTTCATCCATTTTCAGCCACCCTGCTTTTTTAATGGCAGGGGTTACATGTTCGTTCCATTTTATATAGGGATATGCAAATCTGACACAAGCATTCTGTATCTTCTGGATTTCATATGCATTCTTCTTGCTCAGGCACGGTCCATACACTGCATCACAGTAATCTATTTTAGACAGGATGAGTGACTCAGACAATGTTATTTTAGCCTGGGGTGGAAGAATGTTTTTAAATTTCAGTAATGATCTGAGTTTATTGTATGCCGAGTTGCGTATATTTTGTATATGTTCAGTGAATTTCAGGTTGCTATCTATTATTAGGCCAAGGTTTCTTGCAGTATCTGAGACAACTATTGGTGTTTGGTTAATAGATACTGTGAATCCTTCCTGGAGAGCTTTTCTTCTTTGATTTGAAGTACCTAAGAGTAGCGAGATTGACTTGGTTGGGTTGAGGATCAGGGCGTGATTTATAGCCCATCGTGACACTGCGGTCAAGTCTTCATTTATTTTCTCTTGAGTTGGTAAGGCTTCTGCTGGGTCAAAACTTATGTACAGTTGTGTATCATCTGCGTAGGTGTGTACTTTACAGTATTTCACGGCTTCAAATAAGTCTGCTGTATAAATAATAAACAGTAGTGGGCCGAGTATGGATCCTTGGGGCACTCCAGTTGTAACAGTAAGTGGCTTGACATCACTATTTGCTTATCGATAATGACTTTCACTTTTTGTGTGCGATGAGTAAGATAGTTTTTAAACCAGTCGACTGCTTTTTGTCCAAGTCCAAGGTGGCACAGCATGGCAAGTAGCAGATTGTGGTTGATCGTGTCAAATGCCTTTGAAAAGTCGAGTAATACCAGGCTTGTTAACTGTGACTTATCTATAGCAGTGATTGAGTCATCCACTATGTCTAAAAGGGCTGTATTTGTGCCTCTTCCTACTCTGAAACCAGACTGGGTATCTGGGAGAAAGTTGTTTATCTCAATGTAGTTACTAAGCTGTGTAAATACTATTTTCTCCAGGACTTTAGATAGAGTTGGTAGTATTGTTATTGGGCGCAGGTCTTTAAAGACTTTGGGATTGTTGACTTTGGGAATGGGAGTGATTACGCCTTCCTTCCAGATGCTGGGATATTCACTGGATGTTAGCGAGAAATTGACTAGGTCGGTGATTGCTTCAGCACAGTATGGCAGGCAAAGACGCATCATCTTGATAGAAATGCCATCTGCCCCAATTGCTCCTGTAGTGATCTTTTCTATCACTGCTATCACATCAGATATGTGGATTGGTTTGAATTCAAATTTTATTTCGAGTTGCTTCCTCTGGTTTGCTTTCAGGTAGGTAATCAAGTCGGGATCTACTGCAAGTTGTCCCACTGACTCCACGTAATAGGTATTGATGGCATCTGGGTTTGTAATTGTACAGGGATATCTGCTTTCTTTTTTTTATTACTGTATATGTTCCATGCTTGGAGTTTGGACCAGAAGAGCTTCGAGTTTCTACAAGACATTAGTTCGTGGGCAATGTATGCCTTCTTTTCTCTCCGGATGGCTCCTGTCACATAATTTCTCAGTTCCGTATAATCTATCCAGTCTTTTTCTCTTTGATTCTTCTTATATTTTAGTAATGCACTTTGTTTTAGAGCTACCATTTTCTGGATCGTGCCAGTAACCCACGGGGCACTTTTTTTTGTAGTGTTAATGGTCTTGACTGGAACGAATGTGTCAACAATCGAGAGGATCCGTGTATTTATAAAATTGACTTTGCCATCAATGTCCACTATCTTCTGGATGTCGTCCCACGCCAGTGTATTTGCATAGCTTTGTACTTCTTTGTGATCTACTTGAGAGAAATCCCTATAGGTCCAGGATTTCATAATTTGACTCTTGTTTTGTATTTAAGAAGACAAGATATCAGTTTGTGATCCGTTAATTGTTTCCTCTCGGGTCTTTTATCTTCGCTATATCTAGGACATCTGTAGTGATTAGTGCTGACAAGTCTTTGACATATATGTGGTCGATAAGCGTAGCAGTACTGGAAGTAGCTGTGTTGGCAACTCTCGTTGGTTCGTTTATAACTTGAGTCAGATTATGCTTGTCTAGGATTGTATTGAGATATTTACATTCAGGTTTGTTTTTGTCGAGGAGGTTTATATTCATATCACATGTAAAAATAATGTTGTCAGCTATCACATCTAACTCCGTGAGAACTTCGCTAAGAGTCTCAATTTCTCGATAGTTTTGATTAGGAGGTTTATAACCTACTCCTATTGCTAATTTTCTTCTTTTGAGACTCACTATTATCCATATTTGCTCAAGCGTGTCCGAGTAATCCCGACTCTCTGCTTCCTTGCTGTGATGGTATACTTTATACCGAATACTTTCTTTGATATATATTCCTACACCACCCCCTCTGGTAAGTAGGCCTGCATCATTTGATTTGTTTATCCTATCTCGTCTTACGAAGGTATAGCCTGGAATAATGGTCTCTTCGTGGGTAATTGCTGGCGTCAGCCATGTTTCTGTTATACCTATCACATCATAATTAAGGTCCAGGAAGACTTGCTCAAATTGGTTAAATCCACTCATAATTGATCTTGCGTTGATACACGCTACGCTTAGCAGTCTTCCCTCAGCGTTACTATCGGTAGGTTTAGAATTATTGCTGGAAGTTATAGTTATCAATGGTGAAGCTGTGTGTAGGCCTATAGGCCTGGAGTGATTAGTGCCATGGCATGTTTCATCATGGCATGCTGGTTGCTACAACTCCTCTCTTCTACACTGTAATTGCTCTTTCACTCTCAAGAAGTAGGGACATATATATGAGTTTGCTGCGTGTCTGACGTCAACCCCATCTTCTAACCTATTCCTATGATTACTTTTTGTGCAGTTTGAGCATACTTCATAGTCACTTTGGCATGTTCCTGCATCATGTGGTCCAGCACAGTATGTACAGACTTTATTGCTGTAGCACTCGACCGCATAATGTCCGAAGCATTGGCACTTGTGGCAACGTATCACTTTATTGCCTTTGTGTGAGCTTTTTGATACGGGTGTTTTATCTGATGATGTAGATCGTGCGTGCTGTTCTGGCCGGTGTTCTTCTCTTTGGACAGGCTGCATTGTTTTTTGGTGTATTGCAGTTGCTTCTGTCAAGGCTGTTATGTCTTGCTGGTAATTTTTGTGCTGCTGCTGGTGTTTTTCCTGCCGGTGCTTTAACTGTGTGTTAAAATTATCAGTACTCGTGATTGTTCTTCGGCTTTGGTTTTCATTAGTTAGGTTAATATATGTACTATAGTCGAACCTATTAAATATATGTGGCTTTTCTTGTGTAGAATTGGTTTGGGCACTGCCCGTCTTCAACTCAGGCATTGCGTTTGTTGGCTCAGGTTGGTTGGTACTGTCTAGGCCTGCCATCAGGTCCGTGGGTGTGGCCATGCTAGGCTTATTTCTACTATGTTTTGAAGTCTGTATCTCTATTTGGTGGGTTTCAAGTTTACTGCTATGTACCTTCATATCTGTTAGAAGTATCTTGATGATGTTGTTCATATCATCCACCTTCTTATACATGGCTTCCATTTTTTGGTCTTGTGGACAAGTTAGGCCTACTGTGTCAAGATTTCCCATTGCATTTGTTGGCTCAGGTTGGTTGGTACTGTCTAGGCCTGCCATCAGGTCCGTGGGTGTGGCCATGCTAGGCTTATTTCTACTATGTTTTGAAGTCTGTATCTCTATTTGGTGGGTTTCAAGTTTACTGCTATGTACCTTCATATCTGTTAGAAGTATCTTGATGATGTTGTTCATATCATCCACCTTCTTATACATGGCTTCCATTTTTTGGTCTTGTGGACAAGTTAGGCCTACTGTGTCAAGATTTCCCATTGCATTTGTTGGCTCAGGTTGGTTGGTACTGTCTAGGCCTGCCATCAGGTCCGTGGGTGTGGCCATGCTAGGCTTATTTCTACTATGTTTTGAAGTCTGTATCTCTATTTGGTGGGTTTCAAGTTTACTGCTATGTACCTTCATATCTGTTAGAAGTATCTTGATGATGTTGTTCATATCATCCACCTTCTTATACATGGCTTCCATTTTTTGGTCTTGTGGACAAGTTAGGCCTACTGTGTCAAGATTTCCCAGGCCCAAATAGGCTGTAGGCAGACACATGTCGCACAGCCAGACGATATTAATTCTCTTCTTGATTATTTTCATATCACTTTTAGTGATATTGCAGCATTCTATATGGAATGTTTTTTTACATTTGGCTGCACATGTAACCATGTTTTCTTTGTTATTTATGGAGGAGTTACATATTTCACACTGACTGTCCGCCATCTTGAATGTATTCCTTCAAATAATCCAAATAACCATTTTATTACTCTGTCTATTTAGTTTTTTCACTAGACGCACTTAACTGATATATCTTGACACCTTGGTTCTTCTCTCGCACGAAGAATGATCTTGAAGGCTCACATTCAGATCCCATATACCGTGATAATAAGAAAAGAAACTTTTCTGTGATTATAATCCCTTAACCTAACTGCTACATAAATAATTTTATCATACTTGGCAAACCTTTCATATTGAACACAAAACGCTGATTTTCATCTTGAAATGTGAAGAATTATTTGAAGGTCACTTCGGTTCACACACTCCTTCAGACCGGTGAGATAATTGATCAAAATACTATATATTTTAGAGGAACAAATCTGTCACTTTCTTGCTCGAATCATGGTTACCATGGGTCACTATCCCCCATGTCACCATGGGACACCTTTAGTTCTATGAGTGAATTGATTTTGTCATCTAAGTCTCATCTGAAACAGGTTGAATCGTGTTAAAAAAAAGGTAATTAAAAAAATTCCCTGCGGGGCCAGAAGGGGTCCTTCCCCCCTTGCCCCCCGCGGGTCGTAGGCTTCGCGTTAACTGGCCTTGCACAACTGTTCTTATATGGCATTTCCATTCCAAACTGAGATCCCCCCCTCCCCCCCATCTTGGTATTTTCAGAATTTTTTTCTTCTGTCCTGAAAAATACTTAAATGTTATTGAATATGTGGCACCCCATACTTCCTTCCTCCGCGGGTCACAATTGTTTAACCTGCCCCCCCCTCCCAACTTTCAAAGTGTACCGACGCCCCTGTATATATATATATATATATACAGTACAACCTTGATAGTACGACATTCAGGGGCGACAGTTATAGATCGTCGTTATAAATGAAATTTATCCCTTTATTTAATTGAAGGAAGATGAAGATTTAGGAGAATTAATTAAAATAAGATGCTGTATTGTCGTCAACAATTGACATTTATGTTGTAGTCAGTACAGTTATAAATATAACAATAATTATTATTATGTATTAGGTTTGTCGGCGGGTAGGATTTTTCCTACCCGTGTACCCGTCTTCATTACCGACTCCTACCTGAATTTACGCGCCAAAAAAATCCTATTGGCCCTAAATCACCTTTATTCATGAGAAGATGCGTAATTTTCCTCAATCCGATCATCACTTTACAGCAACAAGACCTCCATCCTCAAGGCTTGGAAGCACACTGAGTCACTGACAAGAATGTTGCAATCGCAGGGACATATGGGCCCCTACCAGTAACATCTGATCATGGGTATAGGAGGCCCCGTAGGAGGGGGGGTACGCAAGACGTGCTGAGCGCATTTATTGATGGCGACAAAAAATAATTCCAAAATGAAAGTATTTTAAAAAGGCAATAATGATCGCCTTTCGTTCTTAGAAGTCAAATGTGAATTCAATAATATTCCCTCTCTAACAGTGACAGGGATACGAACACATGTCAAAAGCACATTAATGCGACACTTAGCACATCGGGACAGCGTCGCATGGTTGCTATGGGCAGTGCATGTGTGTGTGTGTGTGATACGAGAAAGAGCAGTGCATGCTGCAGTAGTGTGGGTGGGTGAGGGGGCGGGCTGGAGAGAGGAGAGCGCGTGAGGCGAGTCGTGAGCTTGAGCTTGACTGCATGATGCAACGCAGCAGACACTTCACAGCTATTTTATTGCTTGTTACTTTTTGCAATTAATTCGTCGTAGTAATTGCATTTTTGATACTGTGGGGACCATTTTAATCGTCGTATTATCGCGACCGTCGTTGTATCGAGCGTCGTACTATCAAGGTTGTACTGTATATATATATATATATATATAGAGAGAGAGAGAGAGAGAGAGAGAGAGAGAAATGGAGCATGTTTACTGACCGGTTTGCACTTCGATCACGTGACCGTCCCTCTTGTAGAACACCATGCACACGAACCCGCTCTGGCTGTAACAAGAACACAATCATCAAACCGAGGCCCGATATGCCCCTCATCTCCCGCTGCTCTGGCTGTAACAAGAACACAATCATCAAACCGAGGCCCGATATGCCCCTCATCTCCCGCTGCTCTGGCTGTAACAAGAACACAATCGTCAAACCGAGGCCCGATATGCCCCTCATCTCCCGCTGCTCTGGCTGTAACAAGAACACAATCATCAAACCGAGGCCCGATATGCCCCTCATCTCCCGCTGCTCTGGCTGTAACAAGAACACAATCGTCAAACCGAGGCCCGATATGCCCCTCATCTCCCGCTGCTCTGGCTGTAACAAGAACACAATCGTCAAACCGAGGCCCGATATGCCCCTCATCTCCCGCTGCTCTGGCTGTAACAAGAACACAATCATCAAACCGAGGCCCGATATGCCCCTCCCTCATGAGTAATACAATGATTAGTAAATGAGTAATTAATGAATAGTGAATGAGTATTAAATGAGTGGTAAATCATTAGTGAATTAGTAGTTAATGAAGAGTGAATGAGTAGTAAATGAGTAGTAAATGAGTAGTTAATGAAGAATGTTCGATTAGTAAATGACTAGTAAATGCGATGTGATTGAGTAGTTAATAAAGAGCGAATGAGCAGCAAATGAGTAGTAAACGAGTAGTAAATGAGTAGTAAACGAGTAGTAAACGAGTAGTAAGTGCCTGACCAGCCCATGGTGAAGTGCGTGACCACGGCCACCAGGTCATGCGAGGCCTGCTTGACCTCGGAGCAGACGACCCGCATCTCCGGCTGGCCCTCCAGCGGGCTGGTGACGGGCTGCGCACTGGCGGGCTGCGCACTGGCCGCCTGCAGCTGCGCGCTGCTCGTGTTGGCGATGCGCAGCGTGGTGTTGTGGTGGTGGAACGAGTACACCCGAGAGTAGTCGAGCGTGTGCCAGTGGGAGGACGCCGTCAGCCACGCCGGGAAGCGGCACTTGTTGGGCGTCGACGCTGGAACAAGACAACAGCCGACTGAGGTTTAGAGGGCATGACAACCAGAAAACTAGATTTCATTCAATTATGACAATATTCATTTCACTAATTGTGGAGATAATCGGAAATGATCATCTCTGAGGCCCAGAGACTATGTGTCATGACGTAGACATGAACACAGAAGAGAAGAGCCGAGTCCTGGGGACAAACAATTAAATCATAATTGATGAAATTGAGATGTCCTCTAGAGTTGACAACAAACATATCGTCAATATTCGTTGAAACCTAGCTCCAGGGTTGTGACGTCCTTTAATATTGCTAATAGCGGATGATTCAGCGACATAGGGCCTACAGGTTTCTGGTGATCACTCTGAACGGCATGAGGTAGACCTCACCCTCAACCTCTCTCTCTCTCTCTCTCTCTCTCTCTCTCTCTCTCTCTCTCTCTCTCTCTCTCAAGTACGTCAGATGAGATTATTGGTTAGGATTTGAAGTGAGCCTGGAGAACATTTTATGGGAGGTAACAATTAGTAGAGGGGAGGAGCCAAACCACCCCTTACTTTCTGGTCGCTCAGGAAGCGGATGTCAAGGACAATCAACTGTCAGTACAGTTGGCTATTAGAACAGTCAGTATTCAAGATGGACGAGTCTTGAGCTCTTAGGACCATCCTTATGGGGGGAAACTGAGAGAGAGAGAGAGAGAGAGAGAGAGAGAGAGAGAATATTTTAATTAAAAAGTGCATCCGAAAGATTAACTCTCGTCAAATGAAAGTATTTTGTGTATGAAATATTCTTCTTCTTGTTCTGTGTTTTGCAGAGAGTTTAGTCCTCAAATATAATTAAAGTACGTGATCTCTGCAGGGCAAAGAGATTCAGCCAACGCTTCAATATAGAGAGTAATTAATTCAATCAACGACTCTTTGTCTTTCGCTCTATGAAGACAGAGAGAGAGAGAGAGAGAGGGAGAGAGAGAGAGAGAGAGAGAGAGAGAGAGGAACAAAGAGAAAGAGAAAGAGGAGAGAGAGAGAATAAGTTTTATCTCAGAAAACTTCAAGAGGTTCTTCTTTTCTTGTTGAATAGATTGGTTAATGAAATGTGTGAAGTATGCGCGAAGAACAGAATCGCTGATTAAAGAGCGCTTGATTAACAAAAGACAATTGAAGACTTATTACTAACATCACTCAAGATCGTTCCAAGTAGCTTCTCCTTCATGACGTCATCGGGCACCTTCCAACACAACTCACCTCTTTTCAAGGTCATCGTTCTCGAGCCCTCCATAGGGCTGGACAGACCGTTACACGTGGCGTCTCCCGATTGGGCCACGCGATAGTCCACGCCCCCCTCGTCCACGCCCCCCTCGTTGTTCAAGGCCGCCTTCTCGTAGACGAAGCACCTGTAGCGGTCCTCGCTGGACGTGGCGTGGTGGTGCGTCACCTTGCCCACCAGGTAGCGCGACGAGCCCTCCTTCCACGTGGCCATGCACTGCAGCTCCTCCACTGGCAACAGGCAACAGGCGGTCAGACCCGAGCATACATGTTCCTTCAAGCCTCTTGCGAGGAAATAGAAATGGTTAGCAGTTTACAATTATCAACTACTAACTTATACATGTGGCTTATAACATCATATGATAATTAGATGGGCGTAGCGAAGATTTTCACTGAACTCTTACGGAACTTTGTCCGTGCTTTTTTTTTTTTTTTTGTAAACACTGCACAGGTTGCAGGGTTTGACCGATCGACATGAAACTTTTTTTTATATGCAAACTTATCCAACTTAGAACTGTATAGTTTTGAGGTCTAATCGGTTGGACCATTTTTGAGAAACATCATTTAGAAGTTTCTAAAAAACCCATAAGATTTGGCTGAGCGGAAAAAAATTGAAAAATTAAATCTCTTCAATATGATTCAAATTTTCCACAAATGTGAACACAAGAATAATATACATGAATAAAAATTTGGTTTGATATTCGGACCAGCCGTTTTGGAGAAAATAATATAATATAAATGTATTTTATTCATCGAAAAGATAGAAATATTAGTTGAAAAATGTTGCATTGTCGAAGTCACGGCTTTCTAGATTCATTGACATTGGATGAAGTTCATTTAAAATGATCAAGGTGTGTAGAGTTTTCTATTATACTTCATATAGACATCTCGCTCATCGTACAACGCACATCCTGCGTTTGCCTAGTAAGCTATACAATGGTATGTGCTGGTGCGTGGGCGGCGTTACTCCCTGACACACACACAGATTTGGGTTATTGGTATCACCACACTCAAACCGGTTGCACGGTATTTTCCGTTCCGGTAACTCACGTGAACCTGTTGTTCAACGTTAACCACGGTTATTATTGAAATTATTGTGGTCAATTATTGAAATTTTATTGGAATATTACATTTGAAAGCTTCTATTTACATTATATAAATTCATAGTATATAAATGCTGTTATTTTTATTTATTTTATATTTAAAAGCTATTAAAAGCACTTACATGTTTTATTGTCAATACAACTTATACTTGTGATGGACCTATATAGGTGTCAATTTTATCATTTTAATAGTTATTCTATCATTCATATTCACTTATATTCACTATATTCACTAATAATAATTTAATATTTAATAATTTAATATTTCGATATTTTATATTTTATCTCATACATTGTTGATTTTATAGTTACTTATTGTTACTTTCATCCAGACAACTTCTAAGACCTGCTTGTTACGTTGATGATATTAATTATAGCTTGTATATGATGGTATTAACAAAAGGCTATGGAATGAAATGAAATGAAAAGTTCCCTGTCTAGTGTTCATGACTTGACGGGACGGAAAAAACCGTGCAACCGTGTCACTATGAATCAAGCTTATGCTACGCTTGCCGGATCATTATTGACTTTTCCATTCTCATTATTCTCATTCTTAACCCTTATTTTATCAAACAATTGAAATCTTTATAATATATTGTAGTCCTGGAAACAAAACTATTCTTCGAAAGAAGCCGTTCAAGTCAAATTAAACTTTCGGACAATAGTTTATCGATTACAAAATCTCAAATTTCATCTCGTCTTTCGACGACATCAATAAACCTAGTTGAGGATAGTATTAACTGGAAGGGCTGAGTGCTGAGTCTGGACAGCAATGGCCGCCGCTCAGGCCAAGTTCTCAGGCGGCTACGACGCGCGCAACGCTCAGCGATGGAACGAGGTGGAGAAGCGAAACAACACCATTCGACTCAACTGGTTCCAGAAGGTATGCAACCGGCTAGACACTTGGTACTGATTGTCACGGGTCAAGGTCACGGGTCAAGGTCACGGGTCAAGGTCCAGAGCTCAAGCCATCGACTCTTGAAGATGTCTTGGAGATATAATTGATTGTCAAGGATAATCCCCAAGCCGCCCCGGTGGCTCAGTCAACTATCGCTAGCGGTAGGAACTGAAGTCATCGTTGGGCGTGAGTTCGAGTCCCGCATAAGACATGGGTGTTTGTAAACGTCCTTTCACTTATCATCACTTCATCGTTTCATAATCACCCGCTCATTCGTACCCCGTATAACCTAGCTGTTGGTGGGGTCGTTAAGCTCATTCGTAACCCCGTACAACCTAGCTGTTGGTGGGGTCGTTAAGCACATTCGTACCCCCGTATTACCTAGCTGTTGGTGGGGTCGTTAAGCAACAATAATAATTATTCTAATCCCCAATATTTCAAATATGTCGGTGAAATTCACGATTGTGATCCGAGAAACAAACTCCAGCCAACAGCGGCTCACAATCACTGCACGTGATCCTGTAACATAATGCTCTCCCAAGAGACCTGACCTTGAGTCGCAGCCTCTTCGAAACAATAATAATCAACAGTCTGTGGCAGCAAGCGTATTATAGCGTGAGGAAGTGAGGAGTGATAGCAACAGTAATGACCTAGGCGTTCAGAATACAATGTGCATTTTCAGAATCAGTGGCGCCTCAATCATATATACCCATTAACAAGCATGTGATGAGGGGTGAAACAAGAAACATGATATTGCATAAACATCCTAGCCAAGATGCATTGAGGGTTGCGTTGGTTCGCCGTGTTCAGAGGGTGTCTCAACTTAAACCGGAAATGCGTTCCATTTCCTGATCGCTTTCCTTAGAACACCCGATCGCTTCTCTACCTAGTGTTGTTTTGTGGAAGCTCGATGTCATGCCTTCTATATACCTCAAATATTTGCATCTAAGGCGCAGTACAGTATGCCATCCAAGATGCGGTGGAAGTGAACAACTGCGCTAGGCTTATGAAAAGGGATATTAACTGGTAATGCAATTGTGAATACTTATTTGATTGTGACATGTGGATTTCTCACACGAATTCGATTACATCAACAAATCGTCCAGATGTAAGTTACTTGCAATATAGTTTGCGTTATTATGAATAATTATTATGAATTACTTCACAGTTTTAATAATGCTCAATTTAACCTCACTATCTCCTTTTTAATTCATATAAGAAACTGTTTCAGACAACTGAGCAAACGTAAACGTCATTTTGCGTGTATTTGTAAACAAAATTGGTTCCTTCTATTACTACTCACTACGCATAATCGGTTGTTCTAACAATTTGGATGTGAAAATGGTACATATTTTTAACATGGGAGGGATAGGAAGAAAATTCACCATATCGAGGCCGGCGAACCAACGCAACCCTCAATGCATCTTGATCCTAGCCTTAGTTAAGAGCGTATCTAAACAATCAAGGAGCCGAACCCTCCCGAAGCACAAAACCCACTCGGTTTTGTGCGATGAACGCAACCCGCCACACACCCGTGCCCGTCGTGTTGCAGAACTACGACCGGATCTACGAGAACACCAAGAAGGCTGAGATCCCGAGCCAAGCGAGGGAGCTGCTGAAGGAGCTGGCCGAGAAGCGCTGCGAGCGGATACAGAGCGAACCACGGCAGAACACCAAGAAGGTGGGATTCCCCGACTTGCCCTCGCCGGACGTCAAGGTCAACCTGAGGCCCATGAAGCCCATCGAGCCTGACGTGCGCGAGATCCTCTACCACGGTGAGACATCTTCCTGACCTGACCTGACCTGACCTGACCTGACCTGACCTGACCTGACCTGACCTGACCTGACCTGACCTGACCTGACCTGACCTGACCTGACCTGACCTGACCTGACCTGACCTGACCTGACCTGACCTGACCTGACCTGACCTGACCTGACGTGCGCGAGATCCTCTACCACGGTGAGACAATCGTCCTGACCTGACCTGACCTGACCTGACGTGACCTGACCTGACGTGACCTGACCTGACCTGACCTGAGGATGTTGTTGTTGAACTGGTTTGAAGAACCTCTCTCCAGACTGACTAAACCTGCTCCAAACAAACATCCTGAACCAGTTTACAGGCCCGGTTCTAGACGTAAGGGCCGGTTCTAGGCGTAAGGGCCGGTTCTATGCGTAGTGGCGGTTCTAGGCGTAAGGGCCGGTTCTAGGCGTAAGGGCCGGTTCTATGCGTAGTGGCGGTTCTAGGCGTAAGGGTCGGTTCTAGGCGTAAGGGTCGGTTCTAGGCGTAAGGACTGGTTCTATGCGTAGTGGCGGTTCTAGGCGTAAGGGTCGGTTCTAGGCGTAAGGGCTGGTTCTATGCGTAGTGGCGGTTCTAGGCGTGAGGGTCGGTTCTAGGCGTAAGGGTCGGTTCTAGGCGTGAGGGTCGGTTCTAGGCGTGAGGGTCGGTTCTAGGCGTAAGGGTCGGTTCTAGGCATTAGGGCCGGTTCTAGGCTGCTTAGGGCGGCACGTTTCTAGGGGCGATCACATTTCTTCTTAAAATATACGATTGAGCCCATTTATAAGTTATGGGGGATTATAATTACACAATTCCTTTCATAGACCTACGTATTGTGTGTTAATTCTCGTCGACAAACGAAATGTGTTCCAAGCATGAGAGTTGCTGACGATACGACTGACAAGTAGGTGTCATCTCTTGTCTCTGTCGCTCTGCAGGGATCAGCAAGAACAACGAGGGTCGCGAGCTGTACCTGAACACGCGCTACAAGCCCAAGCCGCCGTGCGAGAGGTACTACTTCCCAGAGGTAAGCAGACAACTATCTACTCGCTACATTCACCTGCTGGACACAACATGTTCAGTAGCTTGCTACTCGCTAGATTCACCTGCTGGACACAACATGTTCAGTAGCTTTCTACTCGCTAGATTCACCTGCTGGACACAACATGTTCAGTAGCTTGCTACTACGGACACAGTAGCGATGAGCTTTGGTCAAAGATATCATGTTTGACCTTGGGCGTGAACATCAGCGCGCAAGTCTGGCAGATGTCAGATTGCAGTAGAAATTCTACAGTCAAATCTGCAATGGGGTGAATATAAGTTTGCTGATTATTTATAGTATTCTAGGAATTATTTCTGGCCCGAACAATATCGGCTTTATTCCCTGTTTCAACTGAAGTAGCTGGAAAACAAAATCCGCTAATCGGTTTTTGTATACGGGTAGCGTAATAGCTGCAGGTTGGCTGCAGGTACAAGATGGCCGACTGGTTAGTTCGGGCTAGATTCACTTTGGTTAGGTTTCATGGGGGGATCCATAGGCTTTCTCTCGGCTTCACTCGCTTACCGGCAGTTGGCGACTAGACGCTATCCATGCGTATAGAGATCAGTGAATATAACTTGGTCAGCTTGTTTGACCAGGTAGCAAAGAGACTTCAAGCTGTACACGTATGCCAAGTTTACACTGAAGTTGACGAAACTTGTAACAACACGAATGACAAGACATTACAGTGGAGTCGTCCTGTTATTGCTCGAAGTACGGAACGAGAGAATGAATCAGCTTGTTCTTGCTCAATAGTTGTCCACTAGTCGTCAAGTGGCTTTCACTTTCAGGACCGACATTTCCTGATTAAAACACTTCCGAATCCAGGAGATTATGTGCATAGTGAGTCCTTATCAACGTTCTCGTGAATCCCGGCACCTCCATCAACTATCAAACCTGGTCCTTTCACCCATGTATTGAATCTGACTTGATAAACCCGGCACCTCCATCCACGTTAAAATATCAACTAACAAACCTGGTTCTTCCACCCATGTATTGAATCTGACTTGATGAACCCGGCAATACCATCCACGTTAAAATATCAACTAACAAACCTGGTCCTTCCACCCATGTATTGAATCTGACTTGATGAACCCGGCACCACCATCCACGTTAAAATATCAACTAACAAACCTGGTTCTTCCACCCATGTATTGAATCTGACTTGATGAACCCGGCACCTCCATCTACGTTAAAATATCAACTAACAAACCTGGTCCTTCCACCCATGTATTGAATCTGACTTGATGAACCCGGCACTACCATCCACGTTAAAATATCAACTAACAAACCTGGTTCTTCCACCCATGTATTGAATCTGACTTGATGAACCCGGCACCTCCATCTACGTTAAAATATGAACTAACAAACCTGGTCCTTCCACCCATGTATTGAATCTGACTTGATGAACCCGGCACTACCATCCACGTTAAAATATCAACTAACAAACCTGGTCCTTTCACCCATGTATTGAATCTGACTTGATAAACCCGGCACCACCATCTACATTGAAATATCAACTAACAAACCTGGTCCTTCCACCCATGTATTGAATCTGACTTGATGAACCCGGCAATACCATCCACGTTAAAATATCAACTAACAAACCTGGTCCTTCCACCCATGTATTGAATCTGACTTGATGAACCCGGCACCACCATCCACGTTAAAATATCAACTAACAAACCTGGTTCTTCCACCCATGTATTGAATCTGACTTGATGAACCCGGCACCTCCATCTACGTTAAAATATCAACTAACAAACCTGGTCCTTCCACCCATGTATTGAATCTGACTTGATGAACCCGGCACTACCATCCACGTTAAAATATCAACTAACAAACCTGGTCCTTCCACCCATGTATTGAATCTGACTTGATAAACCCGGCACCACCATCTACATTAAAATATCAACTAACAAACCTGGTCCTTCCACCCATGTATTGAATCTGACTTCATAAACCCGGCACCTCCATCTACGTTAAAATATCAACTAACAAACTTAGTCCTTTCACCCATGTATTGAACCCGGCACCACCATCCACGTTAAAATATCAACTAACAAACCTGGTCCTACCACCCATGTATTGAATCTGACTTGATATACCCGGCACCACCATGCACGTTAAAATATCAACTAACAAACCTGGTCCTTCCACCCATGTATTGAACCCGGCACCACCACTCATGTTTATAAGCATACTCCACTTCCTCCACTCGTCACCCCATGTTTATCTGTTTACTGATTGGCTACATTAATTGTTACCACTATAACGGCATTTAAAAGACACGCCCCCTCCCCCCCCTCCTCTCTTTCAGATTAGTGCCAGTCAGGATTTGCTGTGTTTTGCACGCGTGATAGACCCCACAATTAAGAGCTCTCGAAACTTCTAATAAAGGGGAGAATTTCAATCATGGCTCGGTCTATATACACTGTTCTCATTAATTACGAAGATAGACTTTAATTAATTATTTAATGTTTGGTTTTTGTGCTTTTCAACGTATTGTAGTGGAATTGCATCAAAGCGTTCAGAGTGAATTATTGGATGAGCGACGCGAAGACTTCCATTGGGTCGGAGATGTATCTTTCTCTGTGTTTGTGTTTTGTATATTCGCACAGGTCGCAATGTTTGATTGATCAGTATGATTTTTTGTGGACGCAGATACTGAACCAACTCAGAACTGTATAGTTTTGGGGAGAAATCGGTTTCACCACTTACGGAAAAATTGAAGTTTTGGAAGTTTTTGAAAAAATGCGACAAAATGCTCTCCACATGTCGGATGGTTCGTGCGATCAGTCTGGTATGTTCCGTGAACACGCTGGCTCATACAAGTCGGTTCTGTTAAGTTTTTTGCCCTGATCGGTTTCACCACTTCTGAGAAAAAATATTTTCGAGTTATTTCAAAAAAAAGGGAAAAATAAAAATCTCCGATCTTTTCGAAATTCCTACTGAATGTTGCCACTAGGTTGATACACTCAGTCACGGAGTTTCACATCGATTGAATAATTTTTTTGAGAAGAAAAAAAAATATAAATATTTTTTCTTGAAATTCTAAATAAAATTCCTTTTGGTTTTGCCAATGTTTTGATTTTTCTTTGTAACGTTGCCCATGGACAGATTCATTAGAGATATAATCTATATTGTGTAAGTAATAAGTATCACCAAGAACAACCCAATCAATGATTTCAACAATGAGTTTTTATTTGGATAATTTTTAGCCTACACCCAGGGACCCGAACCGGACCCAGAACCGGTACCGGAACCCGAAAAAAAACGTATTTTGGGGAACCGGAAGAGGAACCGGAACCTTTATTATTGATTTTCAAGAACCGGAACCCCTGAAAATCTTGGGTTCTTTTCGGTTCCATCCAGGTTCTCAATACCTGATTCAGACTCATTATTTACTCATTTTGTTTATAACTTTTCAGTTATATTTTTTTTCTACATATTAAAAATCCTTTTCGCGGGATTGTTCCGAAAACGCACCAAAAAACCCCCAAAAAACAAAAAAAAACAGAAGACCACCAAAAGTAGAACCACTACAAGCAAGGAAAAAGAACTTATGAAACTATTTAGCAAGTGGAACCGGAACCGAAAACCCTTATTCACACTATGGAACCGGAACCAGAACCAGAACCTTTTTTAAGAAAATTACGAACCGGAACCGGAACCTTTATTAATTTCTGTTCCAGACGACCAGCTTCTTGTACGGCTGGCAGGGGGGCGAGCTAGGGGCGCTGCTCAACAACGAGCCACGGCGGGGGAAGGTCGCGATCATCAAGGAGTCGTTCTACAGCAACACGGGCGTGCAGGCTGACCTTGAGAGGAGCCGGGAGCCGTTCAAGGGGTACTGCAGCTTCCACGCGCTCTAGCGGCATCTCCCTCTACCTCTAGCAGCCTCCATCTCTCTCTCCCTCTCCCACACCACGCGCTCTAGCGGCATCTCCCTCTACCTCTAGCAGCCTCCATCTCTATCTCCCTCTCCCTCACCACGCGCTCTAGCGGCATCTCCCTCTACCTCTAGCAGCCTCCATCTCTATCTCCCTCTCCCTCACCACGCGCTCTAGCGGCATCTCTCTCTACCTCTAGTAACCTCCATCTCCCTCTCCCTCACCACGCGCTCTAGTGGCGTCTCCCTCTACCTCTAGCAGCCTCCATCTCTATCTCCCTCTCCCGCTAGTCCCTCTTCCTCTCTCTCTTCCTCTCCCTCACCACGCGCTCTAGTGGCCTCTCCCTCTACCTCACCACGCGCTCTAGTGGCATCTCCCTCTACCTCTAGTCCCTCTTCCTCTCCCTCTCCCTCTAATCCCTCTTCCTCTCCCTCACCACGCGCTCTAGTGGCATCTCCCTCTACCTCTAGCAGCCTCCATCTCTATCTCCCTCTCCCTCACCACGCGCTCTAGTGGCATCTCCCTCTACCTCACCACGCGCTCTAGTGGCCTCTCCCTCTACCTCACCACGCGCTCTAGCGGCATCTCCCTCTATCTTCAATGAAAATGCGAAGAGGAACTTTCTTATTTCTCATTATATACTTGTGATATAAATTGTTGGACACAAATTAGAATAAGTGTTAATTTAAGCCGGCAGAGAAAACTGCTATTTCTTCTTGGTTATTGTCAAGATGGTACTTGAAATTGGTACTTGAAATTAGTACTTGGAATTCTTTGTTCTGCACAAACTGAAACCTTCAGTTTTTGATTAAAACGATTTTTTGGGGACGAAAACCAAACAGAAACCAAATTAAATGCCAAACGGAATTGTAATCTATGATGTCAGCTATCACCTGCGTATTTCTACACACTTTCTTGTATCGAACACATTTGCTGCATGTAATCTCATCATTGTATTACTGCTACTGGATTTAATAAAGAATCTACTAGAAAAACACTTTTGATATGACCTGTTCTTATTATTTCAAATATACATAGTTTGTCGAGAACTTCCCCCTCTCTCTCTCTCTCTCTCTCTCTCTCTCTCTCTCTCTCTCTCTCTCTAATGGGTGTACCCAGCACACGGCTCTGAGCCTCCTCTCGCTCGCCTCGATACCACGTGACCCAGGAATGCTTGTATGCGCTGATTGATTCGGGCCGTGAACACGATAGGGGGGGGTCATTGAGGCGTGAATAAAGCCCAGGGGGGTTGGGGGGGAAGGGGGGATGTCGTGGCAAGCGATATGATCGAATTAGTATTGTCCACATCTCTCCCCCTCCCCCCTCCCCCTCCCCCCACCCCTCAACTTGTCTGAAAAGAACTGAGGTATGTGAGGCATTTTGTTCCCGACGTCTTGACAAAAGAGAATAGAGCTTCGAACGGATGTTTAATGCTATTATTTATAGAGAACGATTTTTTCTCCTAAAATTGTTCTAGTGTTATGGATTGTTTTATTTGTGTGTTTTGTTTCTACACTGCCGCTCGTTGGGGATAGTCGGAGGGGAGACGGTCGATCGAACAGCTAATTAGACGAGCTTTAATTTGACATACTGAAAAACATTGGTGTTCATGCCACAAAACTATACGGATCTAAGTTAGATGAGGAACCATATTGAAAAAAAGTTCGAAGTTGATAGCTGTAGCCGTTTGACCTGTGGAGAACCGACAAAAAAAATATGAAAAAAACAACATAAAAACGAACACCGAGCCGCCCCGGTGACTAAGTCAATTATCGCCAGCGGTAGTAACTGAAGTCACCGTTGGGCGTGGGTTCGAGTCCCGCATAAGGCATGGGTTTTTGTAAACGTCCTTTCACCTATCATCACTTCATCGTTTCATTATCATCCGCCCATTCGTACCCCCGTATAACCTAGCTGTTGGTGGGGTCGTTAAGCAACATTAAAAAAAAAAAAACGAACACCGATTTTGTTCAGTATGTCGAATTGAATCCTCGCTAAAGCTCGTCTGAAGAAGTCGGTTGGTAAGACTGTAGGTGGTGACAGAAGCGTGTGGTGAACGGGTCTAGAGCCTCCCAGCTGTTGTTGGTTGGAGCAGGCAATCGATGGCTGGCCACGCCATGTTTTCATCTCGCGTACAACATACCCGCATTGGCCGGACACGACGCTCGGTCCGGACCCAACCGCCTGCGGCTCGGGACACGCTGGGCTAGCAGATCCATGTTTTGGTTATAAACAAGGTATAAAAAGTTATAAGAAGTTCATGAAAAGCTTTGCTTTATAAAAAGTTCCATTATATATTTTTTTTCAATAGCATCGAAACTTGATAGAAAATCATTGTTCCCCAATTATGGCTAAGGATGGAAGATTAGATCGTTTGAACGGGGCAACACAAGGGCGATCTTACCACCACACTATATATGATGGAAATAACAAATAAAAATAAGTATATTGATGAATAAATGGATGAATGAACAGACGACTGAATACAAAAAAATGTATCGATATGAAAAAAAAAATCGAAAAAAAAATTACCAATATTATAGTGAATTCAAGAACAAAGGGGATGAGAGAGAACGAAAGATCTCAAAAAATGGATTATGAGGAGAATAATAAGATCAAGAATTAAGATTCGAGATTTTCACTCCCCAATGTAGATTTGTGAATTGTTAATTATCCCCGCAGTTATTAATTATTGGATGTATTGTTTGTCGAATGAGTTTGGGTGGTGAGATCGCCCTTGTGGTGCCCCGTCCGAACGATCCTACCCCTCATCCATAGCCTTAATTGAGGAACAATGATGTTGTGTCAAGTTTCGATGTGATGGAGAATATAGTCTATGAAATGCGGCTTGTTGTTTGAACATGACGTCACAGCTTGGAACACCTCGAAACACCCTGGCTAATAATATTCAGGGATCCAACATTAAAACTATCTACTAGGCAAACGCAGGATGTGCGTTGTACGATGAGCGAGATGTCTATATAAAGTATAATCGAAAACTCTACAAACCTTGATCATTTGAAATGAACTTCATCCGATGTCAATGAATCTAGAAAGCCGTGACTTCGACAATGCAACATTTTTCAACTAATATTTCTATCTTTCCGATGAATAAAATACATTTATTATATAAGCCGATTAGACCTCAAAACTATACAGTTCTAAGTTGGATAAGTTTGCATATAAAAAAAAAAGTTTCATGTCGATCGGTCAAACCCTGAGACCTGTGCAGTGTTTACAAAGAAAAAAAAAAAAAAAAAAACGCACAGACAAAGTTCCGTAAGAGTTCAGTGAAAATCTTCGCTACGCTCATCTAATAAATAGAAACCAGATTCTTGAAACTGCCCGACTCCAGTCAGACTCCCTTCCCTTGCAATTCCTGAGTTGATCCTCCAAACTGTCCCGTTTCTACTCCCGTTCCTGCTCCCGTGAACCCAGATCCTGGCCTATTCCCTCAGGAAGACATTACCAGGTCCAACATTCGAACCTCATCGACTGAAACGCCCTTTGCTGTCTCACTCTACTCTTTACAACCTTACTGTTTGAAACTTATTAGACACAACACTGTTTTATTTTGATTCTTAGAGGATACTGAATACGATAACGTGGGTGTAAGTTACATGATAAGACTGACATGTATGATGATTACTAGGCAAACGCGGAATGTGCGTTGTACGATGAGCGAAACTCTACACACCTTGATCATATAAAATGAACTTTATCCGATGCCAATGGATCTGAGAAGCTGTGAATTTAACAATGCAATATTTTTCCACTAATATTTCTATATATTTTCTATTAATAAGAAACATGTATCAAATTATTATCTTCGAAACGGCTGGTCCGAATCACACGTCAATTTTTATTAATGTCTATTAATTCTGTGTTCACATTTGAGCAGAATTTGAATTATATTGGAGAGATTTTATTTTTCAATTTTTTCCGCCCAGCCTAATCTTATGGGGTTTTCAAAAACTTTAAAATTATGTTTCTCAAAAATGGTCAAACCGATTCGACCCCAAAACTATACAGTTCCAAGTGGATGGGTTTGCACATGAAAAAAAAGTTTCATGTCGATCGGTCAAACCCTGCGACCTGTGCAGTGCCCACAAAACAAAAAAAACAAAAAACCCACTGACAAAGCTCGGTAAGAGTTGCATGGAAACTCTTCGCTAACGCTCATCGAATCAAGAAGTACATTTCTCAGTAGTATTACCACATCAGTCACAGCAATCAATGAATAAAATCATCTATTTGGTCTGACTCAGAGCTCCGCCATGAGGATGAGGTGTAACGAAATATGTCGAGTCAGGGTGGTATCACCGCATCACGAGACTTAGACCTACTCCCACCCCGCGCCTACAAGAATGTCGGTTTCATCTATGCTCCCTCTACTAGTTGTGAGCTCTATGGGCTGGTATGACGGCATCACGTGACTTGCCCTACCTGTGCTCTCCGTGCCGTGGACGTCCGGGCAGGCCTGGTACCGGAACAGCAGCCGCGACTCCTCGGTGCACGAGTCTATGCTCGATACGGGGTACCGGCAGTCGCCGTGACCTCTGTTGTACGTGAAGGTGAAGCCGGGGCCCTTGAAGGGGCATGACACGGCGCTCCCGTCCGTGCGGAACATCGAGAACAACATGGCGTCCCCGGTGATGAGCGAACACAGCGTGGACAGGTTCTCTTTGCTGTGGCAGTACGCTGTGTGACAGAGAGAGAGAGATACATGAGGTCAAAGTCATTGATCAGAGGTCAAACAACATGGCGTCCCCCGTGATGAGCGTACCCAGCGTGGACAGGTTCTCTTTGCTGTGGCAGTACGCTGTGTGACAGAGAGAGAGAGATACATGAAGTCAAGGTCATTGAACAGAGGTCAAACAACATGGCAGTACGCTGTGTGACAGAGAGAGAGAGATAATGAGGTCAAGGTCATTGAACAGAGATCAAACAACATGGCGTCCCCCGTGATGAGCGAACACAGCGTGGACAGGTTCTCTTTGCTGTGGCAGTACGCTGTGTGACAGAGAGAGAGAGATACATGAGGTCAAGGTCATTGAACAGAGATCAAACAACATGGCGTCCCCCGTGATGAGCGAACACAGCGTGGACAGGTTCTCTTTGCTGTGGCAGTACGCTGTGTGACAGAGAGAGAGAGATAATGAGGTCAAGGTCATTGAACAGAGATCAAACAACATGGCGTCCCCCGTGATGAGCGAACACAGCGTGGACAGGTTCTCTTTGCTGTGGCAGTACGATGAGAGATACATGAGGTCAAGGTCATCGAACAGAGGTCAAACAACATTGCGTCCCCCGTGATGAAAGAGCACAGCGTGGACAGGTTCTCTTTGCTGTGGCAGTACGCTGTGTGACAGAGAGAGAGAGATACATGAGGTCAAGGTCATTGAACAGAGGTCAAACAACATGGCGTCCCCCGTGATAATCGAATCCAGCGTGGACAGGTTCTCTCTGCTGTGGCAGTACGCTGTGTGACAGAGAGAGAGAGATACATGAGGTCAAGGTCATTGAACAGAGGTCAAACAACATGGCGTCCCTCGTGATGAGCGAACACAGCGTGGACAGGTTCTCTTTGCTGTGGCAGTACGCTGTGTGACAGAGAGAGAGAGATACATGAGGTCAAGGTCATTGAACAGAGATCAAACAACATGGCGTCCCCCGTGATGAGCGAACACAACGTGGACAGGTTCTCTTTGCTGTGGCAGTACGCTGTGTGACAGAGAGAGAGAGATACATGAGGTCAAGGTCATTGAACAGAGATCAAACAACATGGCGTCCCCCGTGATGAGCGAACACAGCGTGGACAGGTTCTCTTTGCTGTGGAAGTACGCTGTGTGACAGAGAGAGAGAGAGATACATGAGGTCAAGGTCATTGGACAGAGGTCAGACAACATGGCGTCCCCCGTGATGAGTGAACACAGCGTGGACAGGTTCTCTTTGCTGTGGCAGTACGCTGTGTGACAGAGAGAGAGAGAGAGATACATGGAGTCAAGGTCATTGAACAGAGGTCGAACAACATGGCGTCCCCCGTGATGAGCGAACCCAGCGTGGACAGGTTCTCTTTGCTGTGGCAGTACGCTGTGTGACAGAGAGAGATACATGAGGTCAAGGTCATTGAACAGAGGTCAAACCATATAGCGTCCTCCGTGATGAGCGAACACAGCGTGGACAGGTTCTCTTTGCTGTGGCAGTACGCTGTGTGACAGAGAGATAGAGTTATACATGAGGTCAAGGTCATTGATCAGAGGTCAAACAACATGGCGTCCCCCGTGATGAGTGAGCACAGCGTGGACAGGTTCTCTTTGCTGTGGCAGTACGCTGTGTGACAGAGAGAGAGATACATGAGGTCAAGGTCATTGAACAGAGGTCAAACCATATAGCGTCCTCCGTGATGAGCGAACCCAGCGTGGACAGGTTCTCTTTGCTGTGGAAGTACGCTGTGTGACAGAGAGAGAGAGATACATGAGGTCAAGGTCATTGATCAGAGGTCAAACAACATGGCGTCCCCCGTGATGAGCGAACACAGCGTGGACAGGTTCTCTCCGCTGTGACAGTACGCTGTGTGACAGAGAGAGAGAGTTAAATGAGGTCAAGGTCATTGAACAGAGGTCAAACAACATGGCATCCCTCGTGATGAGCGAACACAGCGTGGACAGGTTCTCTTTGCTGTGGAAGTACGCTGTGTGACAGAGAGAGAGAGATACATGAGGTCAAGGTCATTGATCAGAGGTCAAACAACATGGCGTCCCCCGTGATGAGCGAACATAGCGTGGACAGGTTCTCTCCGCTGTGACAGTACGCTGTGTGACAGAGAGAGAGAGTTAAATGAGGTCAAGGTCATTGAACAGAGGTCAAACAACATGGCGTCCTCCGTGATGAGCGAGCACAGCGTGGACAGGTTCTCTTTGCTGTGGCAGTACGCTGTGTGACAGAGAGAGAGAGATACATGAGGTCAAGGTCATTGAACAGAGGTCAAACAACATGGCGTCCTCCGTGATGAGCGAACACAGTGTGGACAGGTTCTCTTTGCTGTGGCAGTACGCTGTGTGACAGAGAGAGAGAGATACATGAGGTCAAGGTCATTGAACAGAGGTCAAACAACATGGCGTCCTCCGTGATGAGTGAACACAGCGTGGACAGGTTCTCTTTGCTGTGGCAGTACGCTGTGTGACAGAGAGAGAGAGAGAGAGAGATACATGAGGTCAAGGTCATCGAACAGAGGTCAAACAACATTGCGTCCCCCGTGATGAAAGAGCACAGCGTGGACAGGTTCTCTTTGCTGTGGCAGTACGCTGTGTGACAGAGAGAGAGAGATACATGAGGTCAAGGTCATTGAACAGAGGTCAAACAACATGGCGTCCCCCGTGATAATCGAATCCAGCGTGGACAGGTTCTCTCTGCTGTGGCAGTACGCTGTGTGACAGAGAGAGAGAGATACATGAGGTCAAGGTCATTGAACAGAGGTCAAACAACATGGCGTCCCTCGTGATGAGCGAACACAGCGTGGACAGGTTCTCTTTGCTGTGGCAGTACGCTGTGTGACAGAGAGAGAGAGATACATGAGGTCAAGGTCATTGAACAGAGATAAAACAACATGGCGTCCCCCGTGATGAGCGAACACAACGTGGACAGGTTCTCTCTGCTGTGGCAGTACGCTGTGTGACAGAGAGAGAGAGATACATGAGGTCAAGGTCATTGATCAGAGGTCAAACAACATGGCGTCCCCCGTGATGAGCGAACCCAGTGTGCACAGGTTCTCTTTGATGTGGCAGTAAGCTGTGTGACAGAGAGAGAGATACATGAGGTCAAGGTCATGGAACAGAGGTCAAGCAACATGGCGTCCCCCGTGATTAGCGAACCCAGCGTGGACAGGTTCTCTTTGCTGTGGCAGTACGCTGTGTGACAGAGAGAGAGAGATACATGAGGTCAAGGTCATTGAACAGAGGTCAAACAACATGGCGTCCCCCGTGATGAGCGAACCCAGCGTGGACAGGTCCTCTTTGCTGTGGCAAAACGCTGTGTGACAGAGAGAGAGATACATGAGGTCAAGGTCATTGATCAGAGGTCAAACAACATGGCGTCCCCCGTGATGAGCGAACCCAGCGTGGACAGGTTCTCTTTGCTGTGGCAGTACGCTGTGTGACAGAGAGAGAGAGAGATACATGAGGTCAAGGTCATTGAACAGAGGTCAAACAACATGGCGTCACCCGTGATGTGCGAACACAGCGTGGACAGGTTCTCTATGCTGTGGAAGTACGCTGTGTGACAGAGAGAGAGAGATATACATGAGGTCAAGGTCATTGAACAGAGGTCAAACAACATGGCGTCACCCGTGATGTGCGAACACAGCGTGGACAGGTTCTCTTTGCTGTGGAAGTACGCTGTGTGACAGAGAGAGAGAGATATACATGAGGTCAAGGTCATTGAACAGAGGTCGAACAACATGGCGTCCTCCGTGATGAGCGAACACAGCGTGGACAGGTTCTCTTTGCTGTGGCAGTAAGCTGTGTGACAGAGAGAGAGAGATACATGAGGTCAAGGTCATTGAACAGAGGTCAAACAACATGGCGTCCCCCGTGATTAGCGAACCCAGCGTGGACAGGTTCTCTTTGCTGTGGCAGTACGCTGTGTGACAGAGAGAGAGAGATACATGAGGTCAAGGTCATTGAACAGAGGTCAAACAACATGGCGTCCCCCGTGATGAGCGAGCACAGCGTGGACAGGTTCTCTTTGCTGTGGTAGTACGCTGTGTGACAGAGAGAGAGATACATGAGGTCAAGGTCATTGGACAGAGGTCAAACAGAACAGAGGTCAAAGTCTTTCAAGGTGATCGAACAAAAATTCCCGATATGGAAAAAAATTGTTTTTCCGAACGTAACTATGTAGACCCTAACCACATTCCATTGAAAAGTACCCCAAACCCATGGTTAAGGTCATCATCAAGGTCAGGTTAGTGACGACTCGGACCTGATCTGATCTAACGTGTCTCAACCTAACTGGCTGGGTTGAGCAATCATGGTTAGGTTGTTCAAGTCAGGTGACTCCACAGTGGGGATGCAGCACTGGTGATCATTTGCCAGCTCATCCTTCAACGCGAGGGAAACACGTATAGCGTTTGTCTAGTACCGGTATACGCTGTTCAGCGCCCCGCTCCCTCTATACCGGTATAAGCTGTTCAGCGCCCCGCCCCCTCCAAACCGGTATACGCTGACCAGCGCCCCGCCCCCTCCAAACCGGTATACGCTGTTCAGCGCCCCGCCCCCTCTATACCGGTATACGCTTTCAGCGCCCCGCCCCCTCTATACCGGTATACGCTGTCCAGCGCCCCGCCTCCTCTACACCGGTATACGCTGTTCAGCGCCCCGCCCCTCTACACCGGTATACGTTGTTCAGCGCTCCGCCCCCTCTACACCGGTATACGCTGTTCAGCGCCCCGCCTCCTCTACACCGGTATACGCTGTTCAGCGCCCCGCCCCCTCTATACCGGTATACGCTGTTCAGCGCATCGCCTCCTCTACACCGGTATACGCTGTTCATCGCCCCGCCCCCTCTATACCGAGGTGTACTCACTCTCCTTGTACTGCAGCACGTTGGCGTGCTTCTCGTGGATGACGACGCAGCGATAACAGCCCTTCTCGTCGACTACGATGAACTTGTCGCCCTCGGCGCTCAGGCACGTGCCCTTCGTGCTCAGTCGGCTGCCCTCGATCGTGATCGGCTGGCGGAAGCCTGACTGGAACCACATGCCGCGCCACTTGGCCGGGAACAGGCACGCTGCAACACACAAGACACACGTCAGACACTGGCGGGACTCGAACACAAGACACACACGTCACACACTGGCGGGACTCGAACACACGCCTTGCTAGACGAGCAACAACGAGGAGTCAATCTGACATACTGAAGAAAAATTGGTGTTCGTTTTTATGTTTTTTTTTTAATGTTTTTTGTCGGTTCTCCACAGGTCAAACGGCTACAGCTATCAACCTCAAACTGTTTCGAAATATAGTTCCTCATCTAACTTAGATCTGTATAGTTTTGTGGCATTATCGGGGGGTAACGTTTTTTTCTATGAATTTCAGAAATTTCAAAAATACTCATTAGAATAACATGGCGGAAAAAAAGAAAATATTTTCATTTTCCAAAATAATGAAATTTTGCGTGATGTTGAATTACATTTTGATACACATTTCTGGAAATTTTCAGCTCGATCGGGTCAGCCATTTCGAAGAAAAAAGATGAAATTTGCTAAATTGGTACCACTCGGAGCAGTTTTTACCCATTTTTACTCATACTTTTATTATTCGCTCGTCTAACAACGCATATATGGCGTTTTCCTAGTTAAACTACACACGTGTGTTGGTCATTGTTTTTGCCCTTTTTTCTACCTGCAACTAGGCAACACACATCACAGTCATGTTCAGCTGGCAACATACATTACCCTGATTAAAACCCCACCACTTACATAATATATCATTGCCCCTTGTTGTGCATTACACTAGGCAACACACATCACATCGTGTCCAGGTTCCACATGTCAGACAACAACAGTGCCCTCTCGCGTCATATCTCCGCACTCTTGTTTCGTAATAAAACATGTTTGTTTGTTTGTTTGTGTGATAAGATACGGGATGTTGCTTGTCACAGTGGAGTAACAAGGTGTACAGTCTGTGTAGCAATTAACTCGGAGAATGAGACGGAAAGCGCGCTAGTGCTAGAACTAAACTTAAACACTAAACACTAACACTAAAGCACTGACAGCTAGACCACTAGACACTAACACTGACAGCTAGATCACTAAACACTAAACACTGCCAGCCAGACCACTAAACACTAACACTAAAGCACTGCCAGCTAGACCACTGTACACTAACACTGACAGCTAGATCACTAAACACTAAACACTGCCAGCCAGACCACTAAACACTAACACTAAAGCACTGACAGCTAGACCACTAGACACTAACACTGACAGCTAGATCACTAAACACTAAACACTGCCAGCCAGACCACTAAACACTAACACTAAAGCACTGCCAGCTGGACCACTGTACACTAACACTGACAGCTAGATCACTAAACACTAAACACTGCCAGCCAGACCACTAAACACTAACACTAAAGCACTGCCAGCTAGACCACTATAGACACTAACACTGACAGCTAGATCACTAAACACTAAACACTGCCAGCCAGACCACTAAACACTAACACTGAAGCACTGCCAGCTAGACCACTATAGACACTAACACTGACAGCTAGATCACTAAACACTAAACACTGCCAGCTAGACCACTAAACACTAACACTAAAGCACCGACAGCTAGATCACTAAACACCAACACTGACAGCTAGACCACTAGACACTAACACTGACAGCTAGATCACTAAACACTAAACACTGCCAGCCAGACCACTAAACACTAACACTAAAGCACTGCCAGCTAGACCACTATAGACACTAACACTGACAGCTAGATCACTAAACACTAAACACTGCCAGCCAGACCACTAAACACTAACACTAAAGCACTGCCAGCTAGACCACTATAGACACTAACACTGACAGCTAGATCACTAAACACTTAACACTGCCAGCTAGACCACTAAACACTAACACTAAAGCACCGACAGCTAGACCACTATATGTCCGAATACAATATAAGGCAAACGCAGGATGTGCGTTGTACGATGAGCGAGAAGTCTATATAAAGTATAATCTAAAACTCTACACACCTTGGTCATATAAAATATACTTCATTTGATACCAACGAATCTAGAGAGCCGTGAATCTATCACTGGAACATTTTTCTGCTTTTATTTCTATCTTTTCGATGAATAAAAAACATGTATTACATTATTTTCTTCGAAACGGCTGGTCCGTATTGCATACAAATCTTTAATTATGTGTATGATTTCCGTGTTCACGTTTGAGGAAAATTTGAATTATATTGGTGAGATTTTATTTTTCAATTTTTTTCTGGCCAGCCTAATCTTATGGGGTTTTTAGAAACTATGAGATGATGTTTCTCAAAAATGGTCGAACACATTTGACCCCAAAACTACAAAGTTCTAAGTTGGATAAGTCTGCGTGTACAGAAAGAGTTTCATGTCGATCGGTCAAACCCTGCGACCTGTGCAGTGCCCACAAACAAACAGACAGCCAGACAAAGCTTGGTAAGAGTTGTGTGGAAATGTCCGCTAACGCTCAGCGAGTGTACTTATGCCATTACCAGTACTCTTGTTTGAGAACATGAAACTTCTCATGTAAATCAAATCAGCTCGGAAAGCTGGGTGAAACAATTGCGAGTCTCAAAAATGGGAAAACTTTTCATCATCGAAACTCAATAGAAAAGATATCTCCATTCGTAGGAGATGAAACAGGCGGTCCCGATCGGCCGTCTCTCGTGTCTGTTAGCACTAACGGGCAGGAGTGTCGACTCGGCAGAACTGAACTACGAAATCCAATTGACAAACTCAACCCGTCTGGCAGAAAAAACAAGACGAACAAATATGTTTTCTGTTCTTAGTTTTTATCAAGTTGGTTTGATGAGAATATAACAGGAGCAATATAGTATAGACTTTTATCAATGCAGCTAACGACCCCACCAACAGCTAGGTTGTACGGGGGTACGAATGAGCGGGTGATTTAATGAAGTGATGAGTGAAAAGACCTTTACAAGAGCTCATGCCCTATGCGGGACTCGAACCCACGCCTGACCTGACTTCTGTTCCTGTAATAGTGCGCGATACTTGACTGAGCCACCGGGGCGGCAGTAATAATAATATTTTTTTTTTCCCTCTCTTTATTAAATAAACGAACTTCATACAAATTCACAAATGAGTTCCACAAAGCCCCACAGGGCTTATCTGTGGAGTATTTTTAAAGAAATAACAGTAAATGTAATCAGTAAAGCTTCGATTAAGTAAATTAACAATGGAATTGAATTCTTGAAATAAACAAATTTTTAAATAATACGTTATTGTAACTTCATATCACATAAATCAATGATACATACATTCAAATAGCAGAACACAAGTAATGGAACTTAAATTCGATTTGTTTCTGACACAAAAAATGAGAAATCAATAAGTATATATATATATATTATTATATAAATGCGTGTATGTAAGTTATTACATGTATGTGCTCATAGGAATATCGAACCCCGGACCTTTTGGTCGATACACAACTGCTCTTTCCATCTGAGCTAATGAGGCCGGTCTGTTTTTGGATGATTATTATTGTGTGTATAATGGTGAGGAGGAGGGTAGAGCTAGGCCTACCTTCAGTCGAGAATCAGGATAGCATTTATTGTTATTTTCTCGCAACAAGTTCATTAGACGAGCTTTAGCGAGTACCTATTCAATTTGACATACTGACAACAAATTGGTGATCAAACGACTACAGCTATCGACTTCAAACTATTTTTCAATATGGTTCCTCATTTAACTTAGATCTGCATAGTTTTGTGGCATTATCGGGTGGTAACTTTTTTGTATGAATTTTAGAAATTTCAAAAATACCAATTAGAGTAACACAGCGCAAAAAAAAATATATTTTCCAATAAAATCAAATTCTGCATGAAGTTGAATTACATTTTGATACACATTTCTGGCCATTTTCAGCTTGATAAGGTCAGCCATTTTGAAGAAAAAACTTAAAATGTGCTTAATTGGTACCACTCGAAGCAGTTTTCACCCATTTTGACCCATACTATTACTATCCGCTCGTCTAACAACGCATATGTGGCGTTTTCCTAGTGTACAACAACACGAGATGCAGAATACTTTGAATTTCGAACGCTAATATCCGTGTTTTTCCTCTTATTACACAACAGAGGCACGGCCACGTAAAGCAAGTCTGTCAAACCACAGCCTTCTCGATCGAGCGACTGCTAATGAGACAGTTTCTAAAACGTGATTCGAAATTCAAATGAACCGTTTTCGAACGAAGTGATGCTTGTCGCTGATTGGCCAACATCACAATGGTTCTGTCACGATGAAATGACACCAACTGATTCCAGCATAATATAAAGAAGTTGTGCCGACTCCATACTAATAACATGGGAGGCATTTGTGGTTTCTTGTACACATTTCTAGTTAATGTGTCTCACATCCGTGTTTACATTTGGGGAAAATTTGAGTTATATTGGTGAGATTTTATTCTTCCAGTTTTTCCGTCCAGCCTAATCTTATGAGGTTTTTAGAAACTTTGAGATGATGTTTCAGAAAAATGGTCCAGCCGATTTGACCCAAAAACTATACACTTCTAAGGGCCGGTTGTACCAAGTGATGATTAGTGAATTAAGCAAAGATTAGCAAATTAACTTGTTGTCACCCTTGGTTACATATGTTATTTTTGTACCTTAAGTAATGATTAACTAATTAATTAGACGAGCTTTAGCGAGGATTTAATTAGACATACTGAAAAAAATTGGTTCTTGTTTTTATATTTTTTTTTCTCTTCTTTTTTTATGTTTTTTTGTCGGTTCTCCACAGGTCATACGGCTAAAGCTATCAACTTCAAACTTTTTTTCAGTATGGTTTCTCATCTAACTTAGATCTGTATAGTTTTGTGGCATTATCGGGGGGTAACTTTTTTATGAATATTGGAAATTTCAAAAATACTCATTAGAATAACATGACGGAAAAAAATATATAACTTATATTTTCCAAAAAAATGAAATTTCGCGTGAAGATGAATTACATTTTGATACACATTTCTAAAAATTTGCAGCTTGATCGGGTCAGCCATTTTGAAGAAAAAACATAAAATGTGCTAAATTAGTACCACTCGAATCAGTTTTTACTCATTTTTACCCATACTATTATTATTCGCTCTTCTCACAACGCATATATGGCGTTTTCCTAGTATTTAATTATCAGTTGGTACAATAGGCTCCAAGTTGGATAAGTTTGCGTACACAGAAAAAGTTTCATGTCGATCAGTCAAACCCTGCGACCTGTGCAGTGCTTACAAACAAACAAACAAACAAACAAACACACAGACAAAGCTCCGCATAAGAGTTGGCTTTACTAACGCTCATCTAACAACTCATCTGTACAACTTCAAAACTTTCTCCACATTTTCACGAGGATTTCTTGAAATAACACTCAAATCCGAACCCATTTCGATATCAATAATCACAAAATGGCCGACAAAGAAGTAAATCCCTTTTCCTACATAAATTCACAACTATCGACACATACAATCGCTGTGGCTTTGATAGCAAATATAGAACTCTCGCTGTCGAGTTATATATATCGAGTTATATCGAAATCGACATCATTTGTAATTTGTAACCTTTTGTGTTCTATTTTTCTTTTGCGTGGTTTTTGAAACGCAATGGCGCGGAAGACGGGATAATTCGAGACTTTGAAAAGAGAACGTCGCGAAAGGTTCAAATATAGACTTGTATATCCACAGAAGAAGAATGTTCCGAGCGACCGTCTCTTCTATTCCACATCACTAACGAACGGGTGGTTCGCGTCTTCTTCTATCGGGTATACACAAATATAGAGATAAATATAATAATAAAAATGGCGGGAGAAAGAGTAAATACATTTGTATTTATATACATGGAAATATTGTCAAAGCGTATGTCAAGTCAATATCACGGCGAGTTGGATCCAAGAATACATCCGAGGTCATTCAACTTTCTTATACAAGGTACGCATGGAAGGTAAAAAGTTCCTTGATCATCATTATGTATTTTTTATGAAGAAATCGAGTGTGTATTGCGGTACAGTATTTTGTATGTGAATCCATGACAAAGATGCCGAAACGAATAGTTTCGATTCGATTAGCCGAAACGATTAACAATCATGTCACCCTCTCTCTCTCTCTCTCTCCCTCTCTCTCTCTCTCTCTCTCTCTCTCTCTCTCTCTCTCTCTCTCTCTCTCTCTCTCTCTCACACACACAAAGCCACTGTGTCCGGTGTCTCGTCTAGTTGTTTATTTGAGGGATCGAGTCCTGGGCACGAGGCGTGTATACAGGGCGGGAGGGGAAGGAGGGGAGGGATCTCGACCCCCCCCTCCCCCCCAACACGTCTTGGTCAGCGAGAGTGAATGAGCTCTCCAGGCTTTACCCGGCTCCCACGATCACGCCTCGCCTGTCTGTGTTTACACTACACACACACTCATACACACATATATATATATATATATATATATATATATATACATATGTGTCCATGGCTTTCTTTTGAAACGTGCAGCACGTGTACTCTCGTTAGCTCAGATGGTGGGGACATATTTACTATCAAACCCAAGGTCCAGGGTTCTATTTCCCAACGAGGCGGTATTTTTCACATATTAAAAAAAAATATATATATATATATATATATATATGTTGTCGATAGGTTTCACGGTTGACCAAGTATGTAGAAAAACCGTGAAACCTATCGACAACAAATATCAAGCTGCAACGATTTAAAACTATTCAAAAATCGCACCCTCCCCCGGGACTTGAACCCGGATCTCCAGATTGCCGGTCTGACGCGCTACCCATTACGCCAATTGAGGTACAATCCTCGAGTCTAGAAATTTGTGACTGTACGAGAGATATGAAAAATTGAAACTGTTCAAGAAGACCTTCCTCTCTGGCGTAATGGGTAGCGCGTCAGACCGGCATTCTGGAGATCCGGGTTCAAGTCCCGGGGGAGTTCGCGATTTTTGAATAGTTTAAATCGTATCATTATAATAACCTACAGGTAGTTAATCAGAAAGTTGTTGAAATAATATATATATATATAAATATATATATATATATCGAATACAAAAACATATATTACTAAACACATAATAGGCCCTATATGTAAATGTTGAGCTCATCTAGCTTCTGGTTGGATGATATTCTGCTTGAGTTATATTTCAATGGCCGTTCAATGAATGGAGAAGAAGAAATATGAAGCTGACTTTTGAACGCTCGACAGCCGCTCTTCCCGCCACTGGGGCCAGTTGTAACCCCCCCCCCCCCCCCCCCCCCCCCCGCCCCCCACCAGCCTGTAATGGACTCTATGTCTTCATTGGGCATGTCATGAGCGAGATAATGCATGTGGGTGTGCAAATGATGCCTTCCTCATTACAACCTCTCGGGCCAATCTTCATCGGACCATTGCTCTGTCACAACATTTCTTCACTCAATCTGTGATTACTACCTGCCTACAGGTGGCTAATTACATCTGCCATAAAACTGATTGTTTATCAATACAACTAAGCTAAGTAAAAGAACAAGACAAACTAAATATACACATTTATAAAAAGACTAGCTGACTCGGCAAACGTTGTTCTGCCATCGAAGTGATTTGTAGTGAATGTTGGTTGGTAATGTAAAAATAAGGTGGCAGTAGGCGGATGGTGCGATATCTAGCGGTTACTGTTGTAACTGCTGCAGAGTGCGGCAGACCTTGGGTAAGGCCGTCAATGTCATGGAACAACGCCATTACTGGTGTTGTCCTTGAAGTGCCACTTTTTGGATATTGCTCATGAGAGAAAGCTCGGCGGAAGATGTCATATACTTTAGGACATTCTACCACCCCTATCGAATGGGCATGAGGAATTTCACGACACTCGGTCGAGCCATTTCGGAGGAGCTCATCCTCTAACATGTGACACGAGCTTTTTATATATCAGATATCCTTATCCCGGTCTTGAATGGTTCTGTTGACGACAGAATATTTTCCAAGGTCCTTCCTTGTCTCTCTTGCTCTCATTCTGTACGCCTGAACTACTTTAATCTGAACTGAAATCAATCGTTAACCTAGTGCTATCTATCATGACCACGCGCTCACTCGTACCCCCACATAACCACGCTGTCAGTGGGCTCGTTGGACAAGACATCTATCATGACCACGCGCTCACTCGTACCCCCACATAACCACGCTGTCGCTGGGCTCGTTGAGCAAGACATGTTTCACCAGAAAGCAGGAAGTTGTGAGGAAAGCTCGCGTCGATAAACACTGGGTGGCAGCCTGCAAGGTGTTGAGCCCAGGCGTGACGTCATTAATCTTCAGCCGAGTGCGGATAGATAAATCAACAGTTTATTGTGGCAAACCATTGTTGTAATTGATTCATAGCCCCTCGTTGGTCTCTGTTATTGAATCGAGCGTGAAGAATGGTTCGCCTCGCAATCAATATAGAGACTTTGGTTCCTTGGAGAAATGAAAGATGACGGAGTATCTGGGAGATTCGAGAGCACAGCTTTCTGCTCGGCAGCAGCACAATCCATAGTGCTCCCTGGCGAACTGCAGAGGCAGGCCTCCTAGGGGGGGGGGGGGGGGGAAAGAAGAGAGTGGTGGGGAAAGCGATGGTCATAACATCTATTAAAATCACATTGAAATGATAAAATCTATTCAATAACATGTGATGACGATTATTGATTGCTTAACGACCCCACCAACAGCTGGGTTATACGGGGGTACGAATGAGCAGGTGATTGTGAAACAATGAAATGATGTTGCTCTAACGTATTTAGTTGATAAGGTCTTTGCTCAAAGCTTCCCGAAATGCATACGTTTCTCTTTTGTCGCCCAATTGCATTTCGAAGCTCACTCCGTTATTACAGTCGCCATTTCTACCGTGGCGCATCCTGGTAGCACTTTGGTGCACTGAATCATTTCCAACATGACAACACTAAAATCAGCTTAGTATGTTACACACTAATAGCGGCTCTTTTGATTTTTTAAATCCAATAGATATGGCGTTTTATTAAATTCTTTTAGGTCAACTTGACAAAACAAATTCATGGATTCAAATTATAGGTACTCTTGTTGCATGAATAAAACATTTTTTTCAGCGGATTCGCATGGAAACATTGCTTGTTCACGAACCTGCATGGTTAACAGAACCACCAACCATCTCACAGAAAAAGGATGAAATACACATAAAACATACCCGTATTCTCACTGTTCCTTTCGTTTAAGTGCACAAGATACATTTTATATTTCAAATATATTTATTTGTAATCATTATAGATGTAAAAAACAACCAATAACGAGTGTATTTGTGAAATATCTCATTTTTCTCTATCGATGAAGTTTTCTTGTGGTGGCTGCACGAATCCTATTCTCTCAGTGCGTCGATTGTACTTTTCCTCTCGACTTGCTTCGGCCAAGTTCGCAAGTTCAGGATCCCGCGGTATTTCAGTGACGTCACGTGTTCCCACACACGGTCGTAACTGCGCCACGCGTTTGCCGCAGCGCCACCCTTGGGACTACTTTTTATTGAGAGCCGGAAGAAGTCCCTCGCGGCGCATGGATACACTGCTGACATGTACGCTGTTCTGCGCCGGCGAAACCCCCGCTCGTCGCTGGCGGAGGCTAGGGGGGACGGGCGATCGGAACAGTCAGGTGCACGAGGGTGAATGTGGAAGAAAGTGGAAAACAAAAGAAAAGCAAGGTCTATGGACGTGCTGGGAATGTAGGAGATTATTGTGGCTCGGATATACTCGTGGCCACGAGAGATGGATCAGTTTGTACCAACCGAATAACTGAATAAGATAATCTCAAAACGAAAGGTTTTTTATTTATGAGCGTATAATATTTATTTATAAGCGTATAACACCGAACTGATGTCATTATTGTTATATTTTTAATTATTTACACACATTTTCCAACATAAATAGTAGGGCTGTCTACCAATGAACATATATTTGAATTAGCCTAGCCTTGGTGTACTTACATTTCCATATCTATTGGAATCCAAAGAATTACTTCGCTTTTGCATGGATAACATGGTTAGAACACTCGATAATTAGACGAGCTTTAGCGAGGATTCAATTTGACATACTGAACAAAATTGATGTTCGTCTATATGTTTTTTTTTTTTATGTTTTTTGTCGGTTTTCCACAGGTAAACGGCTACAGCTATCGACTTCAAACTTTTTTTCAATATGGTTCCTCATCTACTTAGTTCTGTCTATGACTACCAATAACGTAACGGGATAAGCAACATGGCGTAAGTTATATACTTTCAACATTGGACGTCTTCTCACCATGATGGAAGCAAAAAATGTGACGCGCTGAAGTGTACACTTTTGAGATTCGCAATTTCAAATCAAAACGTACGCATTCAGCTCGTATTTCAATGTAAAGTACATAGATGAGTACTTGCATTGTTTCTGTTCTTTCTCGCAGATGTCAAGTAATTAATGCAGTTATCAATTGGTAAATGTGGCAGTATGGCTCTTGACTAGGGGTCCAATGCTTCTACACACGTATTTAAAATTCAGAGTGTCCAATTCAAATGAAATGTATTCCAACGTTGCTTAATACAATTGGGAAGAGCTGGATTCACAGAGTGCATTACACGTATTACTTTTATGAATCAATATATAATACTGCCAGTAAATTGAGTATGACGGCATCCCTTTGATTCCCGCATGGTGCGAAAGGAAATTATCAAGTTGCTTATCCCGTTACGTTATTGGTAGTCATAGGAATAACCAAGCGGCAGAAAAAAAATCATTTTCCAAAAACATGAAATTTTGCGTGAAGTTGAATTACATTTTGATACACATTTCTAAAAAAAATCAGCTTGATCGGGTCAGCCATTTTGAAGAAAAAACATAAAATGTGCTAAATTGGTACCACTCGAAGCAGTTTTCACCCATTTTTACCCATACTATTACTATTCGCTCGTCTAGCAACGCATATATGGCGTTTTCCTAGTAATACAGATAGCGTCGTCTCATCCATTCATGATGGAACTAGAATATTCAATGTAATGAATTATTTCAAAGAAGAAGCAAAACTTGGTAGTTTAGTAATTGTATCAATAATTGTAGGCCTATATTGTATGAAAGCAAAATTTGTATAGTTGTATAAAAGCAATATTTGTAGCAGTAATTGTAGTAATTTAGCAAACTGTAGTAATTGGTTCATTGTTTGAACGAGAAGTGATGATAGGTGAAAGGACGTTTACAAAAACCCATGCCTTATGCGGGACTCGAACCCACGCCCAACGGTGACTTCAGTTCAACTAACGCAGTGCGATAGTTGACTGAGCCACGGGATCTATTGGAGTCGGATGAACGTATAATGTGATGAGATGACATTACTTGGATAGTGGGAAGGCAGCGGTCGTGGCCTGTATTGTGGGAACCATCCCGGCATTAGCCTGGACTACAGAAGGATAGCGCGATCCTGTATAAAGATGGACGGTGGGAACCAGGTCCGAGTTGCCCTTCACCTCCCAGATCACTTGAAGCGAGCAATCGGTGCAAATAACCTCCTGGTTAGCTGATTATCACTCAACCGAGAGTTTGTGAGACTGGCCGCCAAGGGCATTAATCAAACCTGAACCGTTGAGAACAAACTTGCTGGATTGTGGATTAGTTTTCATCTAACTTATTCCGAAGAGTTGATTCGATTAGCTTGCCGTGGAGATGAATGTTCTGACCGCCGTGCAGGCGTCAGCTCAAACTGTCCACACGCACAGTGGCTGTTGTTAGACGTCGGCCACCGGAGTGAATACACGAGTTTCCACAGGTTTCCACGGGTTTCCACAAGTTTCCACGGGTTTCCACAAGTTTCCACAAGTTTCCACAGGTTTCCACGGGTTTCCACAAGTTTCCACGGGTCTCCACAAGTTTCCACAAGTTTCCACGGGTTTCCACAAGTTTCCACAAGTTTCCACAGGTTTCCACGGGTTTCCACAAGTTTCCACGGGTTTTCACAAGTTTCCACAAGTTTCCACGGGTTTCCACGGGTTTCCACAAGTTTCCACGGGTTTCCACGGGTTTCCACAAGTTTCCACGGGTTTCCACAAGTTTCCACAAGTTTCCACAGGTTTCCACGGGTTTCCACAAGTTTCCACGGGTTTTCACAAGTTTCCACAAGTTTCCACGGGTTTCCACGGGTTTCCACAAGTTTCCACGGGTTTCCACGGGTTTCCACAAGTTTCCACGGGTTTCCACAAGTTTCCACAAGTTTCCACAGGTTTCCACGGGTTTCCACAAGTTTCCACGGGTCTCCACAAGTTTCCACAAGTTTCCACGGGTTTCCACAAGTTTCCACAAGTTTCCACAGGTTTCCACGGGTTTCCACAAGTTTCCACGGGTTTTCACAAGTTTCCACAAGTTTCCACGGGTTTCCACGGGTTTCCACAAGTTTCCACGGGTTTCCACGGGTTTCCACAAGTTTCCACGGGTTTCCACGAGTTTCCAAGAGTTTCCACGGGTTTCCACGGGTTTCCACGGGTTTCCACGGGTTTCCACGGGTTTCCACGGGTTTCCACAAGTTTCCACGGGTTTCCACAAGTTTCCACAAGTTTCCACGGGTTTCCTCAGGTTTCCACAAGTTTCCACGGGTTTCCACAAGTTTCCACAAGTTTCCACAGGTTTCCACAGGTTTCCACGGGTTTCCACAAGTTTCCACGGGTCTCCACAAGTTTCCACAAGTTTCCACGGGTTTCCACAAGTTTCCACAAGTTTCCACAGGTTTCCACGGGTTTCCACAAGTTTCCACGGGTCTCCACAAGTTTCCACAAGTTTCCACGGGTTTCCACAAGTTTCCACAAATTTCCACAGGTTTCCCGGGTTTCCACAAGTTTCCACGGGTTTTCACAAGTTTCCACAAGTTTCCACGGGTTTCCACGGGTTTCCACAAGTTTCCACGGGTTTCCACGGGTTTCCACAAGTTTCCACGGGTTTCCACGAGTTTCCAAGAGTTTCCACGGGTTTCCACGGGTTTCCACGGGTTTCCACGGGTTTCCACGGGTTTCCACGGGTTTCCACGAGTTTCCAAGAGTTTCCACGGGTTTCCACGGGTTTCCAAGAGTTTCCACGGGTTTCCACGGGTTTCCACGAGTTTCCACGGGTTTCCACAAGTTTCCACAAGTTTCCACAGGTTTCCACGGGTTTCCACAAGTTTCCACGGGTTTTCACAAGTTTCCACAAGTTTCCACGGGTTTCCACGGGTTTCCACAAGTTTCCACGGGTTTCCACGGGTTTCCACAAGTTTCCACGGGTTTCCACGAGTTTCCAAGAGTTTCCACGGGTTTCCACGGGTTTCCACGGGTTTCCACGAGTTTCCAAGAGTTTCCACGGGTTTCCACGAGTTTCCACGGGTTTCCACAAGTTTCCACGGGTTTCCACGGGTTTCCACGGGTTTCCACGGGTTTCCACAAGTTTCCACGGGTTTCCACGAATTTCCACGAGTTTCCACAGGTTTCCACGAGTTTCCACGAGTTTCCACAGGTCCCCACGGGTTTCCACGAGTTTCCACGAGTTTCCACGGGTTTCCACGGGTTTCCACGAGTTTCCACAGGTTTCCACGAGTTTCCACAGGTTTCCACGAGTTTCCACAGGTTTCCACGAGTTTCCACAGGTTTCCACGAGTTTCCACAGGTTTCCACGAGTTTCCACAGGTTTCCACGAGTTTCTACAGGTTTCCACGAGTTTCCACAGGTTTCCACGAGTTTCCACAGGTTTCCACGAGTTTCCACAGGTTTCCACGAGTTTCCACGAGTTTCCACGAGTTTCCACAGGTTTCCACGAGTTTCCACGGGTTTCCACGAGTTTCCACGAGTTTCCACGAGTTTCCACGGGTTTCCAAGAGTTTCCAAGAGTTTCCACAGGTTTCCACGGGTTTCCACAGGTTTCCACGAGTTTCCACGAGTTTCCACGGGTTTCCACGAGTTTCCACGGGTTTCCACGAGTTTCCACAGGTTTCCACGGGTTACATATTTACATATTCTATTTATTCATTACAGATTGTTCATAGAACAGGTGGTAATGGTTACTATAGGCCTACATAATGAAATTACACGTGGTTTTACAATGACTCAGTCGGGTATAGAAGTGTAGCATATCTATATGACACACGCGACATGATCCTCGAACTGTCGGTAATAACAGTTCATCCGTACAATAAACCTACTTTATCGACTGCTCAAGTCGACATGAATGGCAGATAAGCTGGTGGGCCACAAGGCTTAGGAAGTGCTGTGTCAACAATAATCGAGGCAGTGTATCTAGATGGCCGTGTCAGCAGCCGCGATGACGTCATGGCTGTGGCATTGTTGAGGACGGCCTCTGTGAAGAGATCAGTTGATTGGCGTGAGGCAAATGTATATTGAGATGATGAGACGGAAGGCTCTGAGGTATCAAGAAGAATAGTGGGAAGGAAGCGGTCGTGGCCTACATTGAGGAATCTCGCCGGTCGCGACTTTACAATCCCGCATTTCTTGGTTATATAAGTTGATTAGACGAGCTTTAGCGAGGGTTCAATATAAAATACTAAAAAAAATTGGTGTTCGTTTTTTTTTTTTTTCATATGTTTTTTTTGTCGGTTCTCCACAGGTTAAGCGGCTACAGCTATCAACTTCAAACTTCTTTTTTGTATGAATTTTAGAAATTTCAAAAATACCCATTAGAATAAAACAGCGGAAAAAAAATTATTTTCCCAAAAAATGAAATTCTGCGTGAAGTTGAATTACATTTTGATACACATTTCTGGAAATTTTCAGCTTGATCGAGTCAGCCATTTTGAAGAAAAAACATAAAATGTGCTGAATTGGTACCACTCGAAGCAGTTTTTACCCATTTTCACCCATACTATCACTATTCGTTCGTCTAACAACGCGTGTACGGCGTTTTCCTAGTTGTAGCTAATGCAGCTCTTGCGTTGAGGCCTAGACGGGGTTGTCAAGTCGCGGCCCGGTCCCTATTATACGATGGAAACCAGAATGTATACTGACGTAAAAGACGAATAATTCGGCGGTCGAACATTTCTCACGACTTCCCCGGCAACCAATTAACTGTCAGGAAAAAGTTTCAAACATTTCATACACGAGTTTTCGCCTTCGATGCAATTCCCACCCTCGCCATCTGCTGTTCCCGACCGCCCGTCTCCCTATGCCTCAGCACTGCCGGTCGGGTGTTCCGATACGTCGCCCGGGCGATAACACGATTAGCAGCGATTAAAAGATTTCTACCCTTGTAGCTATAACTCGATTGCCTGCCCTGTAAGATCTCGACCCAACTCTGTGACCCGCGTGGCTCGACCAATTAGACTGACGGCTAACTCAATTGCAGCCGACAAATTCGGATCATCTTCAAACGCCCCCCAATAACCACTTCCCCGCCCCTTGGACGAATAGGGGTGTCGGTGTGATCGCATATATATATATATATATATATATATATATATATATATATATATATATATATATATATATGTGTGAACGAAGGTTTTCAGGGCCGCTGATGGATGGTAACGAAGTCTTTGCGGTAATCTGCCCTCTTGGAGTGAGATGTGGTCCTAAAAAGGACCTGTGGTCTCGACGTTTCGGAAGTCCTTGTACTTCCATCCTCAGGAGTCGGTCTGGTCTGCTGAACTGGTCTGCTGGACTGCGATCGACTTCGAATTCCTTCCAATATAGCCTTCCAATATTATATTAAAAAAATATAGGGCTACATAGTATATATATTCTATTGGGTGTTTCATATTGAAAAACGACTTGAATTATCCATAAGTATTCATTTTTATCACATTATGAGTCGTTTAAGCTTACGAGATAACATATATATATATATATATATATATATATATATATATATATATATATATATATATATATATATATATATATATATATATACTAGCGGACTCAGCAAACGTTGTTCTGCCCTCGAAGTGATTTGTAGTGAATGTTGGTTGTTAATGTAGAAAGCGGATGTCGCGCTATCTAGCGTGTAGCCCTGCAAATGTGTTGCCGAGTGCGGCGGACCTTGAGTACGCCGTCAATGTCATTGTACAACGCCATTACTGGTGTTGTCCTTGAAGTGCCACTTTTTGGATATTGCTCATAGGAAAAAGCTTGGCGGAAGATCTCGTATACTTTAGGACCTTCTAACAGCCCTATCGAATGTGCGTGAGGAATTTCACGACACTCGGTCGAGCCGTTTCGGAGGAGTTCATCCTTTAACATGTGACACGAGCTTTTCATATATAAGATTATCACTATGCATGTGTGTGTGTTTGAGGCGAAACGGTGAATGGAGGAAAGACTTTGATGGTTAGGTTGCTGATAGGTATGAATAGAATGTCTCGACGTTTCGACAGAATGTGTTCAGCCGTCACCGAGAATATTCCTTAAACCAAGTCAGTCGAAACGTCGAGAAATTCTCTTGATACCCAAGCAACGTCACCACCCAACTCTTCTTCCTCCACGGCATCCAAATCATCATCAATATAGACGCCTTGACATGAGACAATATATTGAGGTGAATTACACAATATGATCACCTCCCTCCCCTCCCCTCCCCTTCCCACCCCTCCCCTCCCTATCCGAGGGTTATTTTAATATATGATCACGGTCTATCCCCATCCCCTTCTCCCCCACCCCTAACCCACCCCCAGCCCGCAACCACCCTCCCCCCTACATGAATATCACGGGCAAGATAATAGAACCACCCGAATAGAGATGTGATATTGATACTCGACACCAGTACAGTCCACGGACGAAGAGGGTGGTCGAGTGAGTAGCACGCCGAGCCGTCTGTTCAGGTCAAGACTGGGAGGAGCATGCATGAGCCATGTGTGTGTCGACATATTGTCTGCAGTATGACGGAGGCGGAGGTGGAGGTGGAGACGGAGGTGGAGGCGGAGGTGAAGGTGGAGACGGCGGCGGAGGTGGAGACGGAGGTGGAGGCGGAGGTGGAGGTTGAGACGGAGGCGGAGGCGGAGGTGGAGGCGGCGGTGGAGGTGGAGGTGGAGACGGAGGTAGAGGCGTAGGTGGAGGTGGAGACGGAGGTGGAGGCGGAGGCGGAGGTGGTTGCGGAGGTGGAGGCGGAGGCGGAGACGAATGCAATTTGTTGTTTCATCATAACAGTATGGAGTGTGTTGGTACCAGTTGTCGACCTCAAGGTCGCACGGTTTATTCCGGCCCGGCAAGTCACGTGTCGAACAGACAGAAGCTACTGACTGTACCACGTGACAGTTCATCAGCTGGCGGCTAACAATCCGCTCGCAGCTGCGGTATCCGCGGCGGATACGGAGCCTCTGCACTGACTGCATATCAGACCGCCCTCTTGCTAATCAAGGACAAATGCATGTTCGTAACAACACAGCGTGGGTTCTGGAACCTTATTAGTGAACGAAATGGATGCGTGACGAAAGTGTCAGAGCCCATATGATACACCGTGTTAAAGTATACGAAATAGTTCGGACAAATCGAGGATGACCTGATTTCGTCTCGCTTTAGAGTTACAGAATAACCCTCCAGTGCTGTGTTCCAGACTGCCAATCACTTCAAGACGTTCCAAATTCAAAATATACGTTCATGAGAGACGTAGACGAATCATTGTACCAACCATGTAGCACGGACCTATCTCTTATGCATGCAGTACAAGATGGTGAACTGTATTGTTTCGGTTGGCATTACTACATTTCTCATTCGTAGCCCGAATCAATCCAGTCAACTGGTGTTGTGAGAAGACTGTCTCTCTCTCTCTCTCTCTCTCTCTCTCTCTCTCTCTCTCTCTCTCTCTCTCTCTCTCTCCCTCTCTCTCTCTCTCTCTCTTTCTCTCACTCTCTCCCTCTTTCTCGCTCGCACTCCCTCTCTCTCTCTCTCTCTCTCTCTCTCTCTCTCTCTCTCTCTTTCTCTCACTCTCCCTCTTTCTCGCTCACACCCCCTCTCTCTCTCGCTCACACTCCCTCTCTCTCTCGCTCACACTCCCTCTCTCTCTCTCTCTCTCTCCCTCTTTCTCGCTCGCACTCTATAAACAGTAATGGGATTATGGTTTTCTCGAAGACCGAAGCCGGGAGGGTGGAGGGGGTGGGTGGGTCCCTGAGGGTGCGAGGCGGGAGGGGAAGAAGCCCTCAGTGATTCTTGAACCAGTTTCCAATGTTTCCTGTGAAAGCTCGGGATAATTCATGAGTGCTGCTTATAAATATGTATTTTTTCTTCCCGCGATTATTGCGTCATCCAATCATAGCGTGGTACTTCACAATCACCGATATTCCAGCTTCTTCCTTCTTCTCCTCATAACGACTCACAGGAATCAGGCCTACGAGATAATTATATCGACTCCAGGAATGATTTGATGAAACTAGGAAAACGCCGTATATGCGTTGTTACTGTTAGACGAGCGAATAGTAATAGTAGGGGTGAAATGGGTGAAAACTGCTTCGAGTGGTACCAATTTAGCACATTTTATGTTTTTTCTTCAAAATGGCTGATCTGATCAAGCTGAAATTTTTTAGAAATGTGTATCAAAATATAATAATGATTCAATATAATTCAACTTCACGTGGGATTTCATTTTTTTGGAATTTTTTTTCCGCCATGTTATATTAATGGGTATTTTTGAAATTTCTAAAATTCATGAACAAAAATGCTACCCCCCGATAATGCCATAAAACTATGAAGATCTAAGCTAGATGAGGAACCATTTTGAACAAAAGTTTGAGGTTGATAGCTGGAAAAAAAAAAAAAACGAACACCAATTCTGTTTAGTATGTCAAAGTGAATCCTCGCTGAAGCTCGTTTAAGCACTAAAGTCATTCTCTTTCAATATTGAATCTAAGTCCGAAATGAGCTCGCTCCAAACCCAATACACTCATCCGTCCAGACCTTTTATCGGCACCACTCAGCTAACAGTGGGGCTAGGCTGTTCATGCACCGACAATGAACCTTCGATTAGGCATTCACTTATGCACTTGAGAATGCAAAAATATGCGCTTAAAATGCATTAATATGCGATTGAAATGTCCTAATATCTAGTGGTAATAAGATGAGCGTAGCGAAGATTTTCACTGAACTCTTACGGAACTTTGTCTGTGCGTTTTTTTTTGTTGTTTGTTTGTAAACACTGCACAGGCCACAGGGTTTGACCGATCGACATGAAACTTTTTTTTATATGCAAACTTATCCAACTTAGAACTGTATAGTTTTGAGGTCTTATCGGTTGGACCATTTTTGAGAAACATCATTTAGAAGTTTCTAAAAAGCTCATAAGATTTGGCTGGGCGGAAAAAATTGAAAAATTAAATCTCTTCAATATGATCCAAATTTTCCACACATGTGAACACAAGAATAATATACATGAATAAAAATTTGGTTTGATATTCGGACCAGCCGTTTTGGAGAAAATAATATAATAAATGTATTTTATTCATCGAAAAGATAGAAATATTAGTTGAAAAATGTTGCATTGTCGAAGTCACGGCTTTCTAGATTCATTGACATTGAATGAAGTTCATTTCAAATGATCAAGGTTTGTAGAGTTATCGATTATACTTGATATAGACATCTCGCTCATCGTACAACGCACATCCTGCGTTTGCCTAGTTAGATGAGCGTAGCGAAGATCTCCACTCAACTCTTACGGAGCTTTGTCTGTGTTTTTTGTTGTAAACACTGCACAGGTCGCAGGGTTTGACCAATTGACATAAAACTTTTTTTTGTAAACGCAAACTCATCCAACTTAGAACCGTATAGTTTTGGGGTCGAATCGGTTGAACCATTTTTGAGAAACTTCATCTCAAAGTTTCTAAAAAACCCATAAGATTTGGCCGGGCAGAAAAAAATTGAAAAATAAAATCTCTCCAATACGATTCAAATTTTCACCAAATGTAAACCCGGAAAATGGTATGGAATTCAAACCAGCCGTTTCGAAGAAAATAATGTAATACATGTTTTTCATTCATCGAATGAATAGGAATAATAACAGAAAAATGTTGCATTGTTAATTCACGGCTCCCTAGATTCGTTGGTATCGAATGAAATTCATTTTATATGATCAAGGTGTGTAGAGTTTCAGATTTCACCTTCTAGATATCTCGCACATCACACAACGCACATTCTGCGTTAGCCTAGGGCATAAACATCATAGCCAATTATTAGACGAGCTTCAGCGAGGATTCAATTTGACATACTGAAAAACATTGGTGTTCGTTTCTGTATTTTTTTTTCCATATTTTTTGTCGGTTCTCCACAGGTCAAACGGCTACAGCTATCAACTTCAAACTTGTTTCAATATGGTTCCTCATATCTAACTTGGATCTGTATAGTTTTGTGGCATTATCGGGTAAAAATTTTTTGTATGAATTTTAGAAATTTCAAAAATACCCATTAGATTAACACAGCAGAAAAAAATATCATCATTTTCCAAAAAAATAAGTTGAATTACATTTTGATACACATTTCTGGAAATTTTCAGCTTGATCGGGTTAGCCATTTTGTAGGAAAAACATAAAATTTGCTAAATTGGTACCACTCGAAGCAGTTTTCACCCATTTTTACCCATACTATTACTATCCGCTCGTCTAACAACGCATATATTGCGTTTTCCTAGTAGTTAAAAGTTAGCTACGTTAGCTCCATAATAGTTAGGTGGAGTTTTCCTTAACGTTCATCCAACAATCCTCACTGACTCATTCCTATGCGAGCGATATGGGTGCATGTACGTGGTTTGGTATAAACAACACCGAACACCCGATCGTCAAGTGAAGTGGGCGAGAACAAACGAGAAAGAGTTGGAAAAAAAGTAAACGAGTGAAAACATAAAAGCTGATCTTAATTAATTAACTTCAAGTCTAGCATTGCTGCCAACCCAACAAGGCAAACATTTCTGAATGACTTTCTTTCAAAGCCAGTCGTACCAAATAAGTTATTAAAAAACAAATTCGAGTTAATTTGAAAAGACGCGAAGCAAAAGCCAATATCTAGATCTAGGTAATTAATGTTTTAATTAGACTTTTTCCCTCTCCCTCCCCCCTAGCCCTCCCCTCCCCCCCCGACATGAAGTACACTCACTTCCTGTTTCAAACCACCTGACACCAAAACATTCGCAATTCATCCAAATAACTATGTATATTATGTATATGTAATTTTATTGTTTTAAGTATTATTCTTTTACTTTTTTTACAATATATGTATTTTATAGTATCCTTGCTGATCACTCTTTTCCATTTCATTTCTTCTCAGCTCCTTCCATTAGTTTCTTGAAATCATCCACAGATTTAGGCCACTCCTTATTAAGTTGACCTCCCAGTTGGTTCCATTAAGGGATGGTGGCCCCGAGGAAAGAGAATTTGCCCACGTTGGTACTATAATTGGTTGATGCCAATTTGAATTTATACCCAACTCTTCCTAAAAATGAAGCCGACTTGACTAAGTTCCTTATTTCCCCCCACGCTTCATATTTTGATAGAATGTTGTTCATGGTCACAAGTTTTGCTAATCTTCTCCTCGATTGGAGAGGTTCCCATCCTAGTTCATCGATCATCTCGGTAGGGCTATGTCGCCTGCCGTATTTCGATAACCTTTTCTTGCCGCTTTCCTCTGAACTTTTTCCAAGATGTCTTTCAAATATTGCTGGTGTGGATCCCAGGCCATACTGGCATATTCCATCGCACAAAAACACCGCTCTCAGAAACTGGAGCGCGTGGGTTCGAGTCCAGCATGAGGCATCAGGTTTTGTAAACGTCCTTTCGCTTATCACCACTTCATAGTTCCATAAACCCCTGCACTTTCGTACCCCCATATAACCTAGCTGTTAGTGGGGGCGTTAAACCATGACCGGCCGGCTCAAGGCGAGTGGGTCCTGACCCGGGCCGAGGTGCAGTCTATCGGGCGCCGTGTGTACACCACTGATCTCTATACACATGGATAGCGTATAGTCGCCAACTGCCGGTAAGCGAGTGAAGCCTATGGATCCCCTATGAAACCTAACCAAAGTGAATCTAGCCCAAACTAACCAGTCGGCCATCTTGTTTACTGGGGCCACAAATAATTACTAGAATACTAGAAATAATCAGCAAAATTATATTCGCCCCATTACAGATTTTACTGTACTGCAATCTGACATCTGCCAGACTTGCGCGCTGATGTTCACGCCCAAAGCCAAACATGATATCTTTGACCAAAGCTCATCACTACTGTGTCAGTAGACAAGAAGAGATCGCAGTGGTCGTCTCGGGTCACGTCAACCCCATGATCCATAGACAACATAGACAATCGGAAAGCAGTGAATTAAATTGAAAAGTCGGCGCAATGACAGAATTTGTCCACGCGCGCAGAAAACCGGCGATGAAATTATCTGTATAGCAAGTTGTGTCATGGCGGCACAGGTAGCTCAGTTGATAGCACACTCGCTTCACGTGATCATGGAGATGGGGGGAATATCGGACTTGGTTCGATCCTCCTTGCGCACACTGTCGGTGGTATAACATTTTTTTTTTTAATAACATCGAAACTTGATACAAAATCATTGTTCCCCTATTAAGGCTAAGGATGAGAGTAGGATCGTTTTGACGGGGCACCACAAGGGCGATCTTACCACCCCATTTTATTATTATTTTAAATTAAAGCAATGAACTTTGACACCAGGTCTACGCTGTCTGTGACCACACATCTTCGCCGCAGATAAAAGTCTTCAGTTGTCGAAAATCCGGAACACAATATAAATTGTTTTTGCGATATATCCGGACACTACCAAGATTGGTATTAGGAATAATCCAACCACACGAATGTTGATATTTTTCACTTTGAACTAAGTCTCTTAGGCAATGTTCACTTTTTCCAATGACAGCAGATGCAAAGTTCATCATTATACAAAGGATAAAAAAGGAGTGACAGCCCTCCATATAACTAGGCCTATCACTCTACTAATTAAAGGTCGTGGCCAATTAGTACTTCATCCAAGCATTCACTTCGAGGACTGTGGGAAACCACGAAAAACCACGTCAGGACGGATCAAGTGTTTGTTGGTCTTGAAATATACATTTTTTCTTCTAACTTATAACAAATGGCCGGTTTTACCTCAGTGTCAGCAGAAGACGTAATCTCCGACGTTGTAGGAAAGTCTTTTGTTTTCACTGTCCAGTACTAGTGTGAATCATACGACGTCTCGAACTGGCTGTTCGTTCATCTGATATCACTACAGCAGGGTTTCCAGTTCCGATCTTTTCTTGTCGTCCGATACTGCCCAATCACAAGCCACAAGACACCGTGGTGTCGTGATTATTGACTCAACTCCAACTTTTGTCGGCCGAAATCACGATTTTACCGGAAGTTACACAGCGATTGCGATCCACTGCTTCCGGTTGTTGGGGTTTTATATTGAAAGATCGAAAAAAAGAATCGACTCCCGAAAATATCGATTCATCTATCCATAAAAAGTGTGTTTTTAAATATAATTCCTAACACTCAAAGAAGCCTGTGCATATAGAGGTAATGAAGGCTGTGACTATGACGTCACGAAAACGTTACGGTTAAGGCGAAGTGGAAACACGCCTGTAAAGAACCGTACCGATATCGTGTCGGACGACAAAACAAAATCGGAACTGGAAACCCTGCTTAAAGGCCCATTTACAATGCAACGCTAACATTAACAATAACATTAACATGAACATTAAGATTAACATGAACACTAACACTGTTCATAACAGAAAAGGACATCAACGTTAACAACAACCAACAGCCAATCAGAAGCCTAGATTTCACGCGCCGATTCCACTGCCACCTCACACGACTACAAGCGATCGAGTCTAGGCACTCGTTTTACTTCGCTACTAGTCGTTGTTATTCGGAAATTGAAGGATTCTGATTGGCCGATTCTTACGTTTCGACAATAACGTTAACATGTCAGCTTGGAGCTTGCAAGGTTTCATGTTCACGTTAATGTTAGCGTTATTGTTAGCGTTGGTTGTGAATGGGCCTTAACTGCACCGTGTCGTTGAAGGTAATGTTTGACACGACGGGTTATCAGGAGCTCCAGTCACCCACGCGCAGTACTCGTTGCCATAGCAACAGCTGTTCTCAGCCAATCAGTCGAGTCCGTCAAACTCACCTGGAACAAACAGAAACAAATAAACGCATTACAAGTGTGCCAATGTACAAGCAATTGCAGAGAACTAACACACTGCGTAACATTTGCAGTGTCAACCAAGCATATAAACGATCGCAGTGACTTTCCGTCTGAACACATGGTTGTGGAACTGCTTCACACCATTCAGAGAAGTTTTATTTTTATTTTATTCATTTATTAATTTGATGTTCAATATACATACATACATGAATGGGTTACATACATATAACATTCAAAACGATAACGAAATAAAACAATATGAATGGAATTACCATCTCGCACTTATTATCAGTGATGAGAATAATTATTTTGTAAGAAGAGAATGGATAAAAGTAAGAATTAAACGTGTACAAATAGGTTTTTAACTTGCATATGAATGTATGGATGAAGTAATCTGAATTATAGCAAGACCCACAAGGCGGAGGCCTGTGTGTGGGAAACGAGGAACATCAACTGGCCAGTATAAAATATCCAAGAAGGGGAGCACTAACAATAATCAATCAACATAATAGAAATAACAAAATGGGTGTAAACAACAACAATGATATATACTCATAAGGTTATTTAAACAATAGATCGAAGGAAAATTAATGATATTAATAATAACAATTATGATAGTTCTAGTGATTGGACAGTTGGTGTAATTTGATTTGATTTAATGGAATAAAATGTATCTTATGAAATACTGTCGATCCATAATAAACATTCACTCTTGTCACGTGTTATTTGTATGTAACGGTACGCTGTGAGGTGAACATCGGTGTCACTGTTACATACTGGGAAAACGCCATATATGCGTTGTTTACGAGCGCATAGTAATAGTATGGGTAAAAATGGTTAAGAACTGCTTCGAGTGGTACCAATTTAGCACATTTTATGTTTTTCTTCAAAATGGCTGACCCGATCAAGCTGAAAATTTTTAGAAATGTGTACCAAAATGTAATTCAACTTCACGCGAAATTTCATTTTTTTGGGAAATAAAAATATTTTCTTTTTTTCCGCCATGTTATTCTAATGGGAATTTTTGAAATTTCTTAAATTCATAAAAAAAAAGTTACCCCCCGATAATGCCACAAAACTATACAGATCTAAGTTAGATGAGGAACCATATTGAAAAAAAGTTTGAAGTTGATGAATGTAGCCGTTTGACCTGTGGAGAACCGAAAAAAAAACATAAAAAAAGAAAAAAAAAAAAAAAAAAAGGACATCAATTTTTTTCAGTATGTCAAATTGAATCCTCGCTAAAGCTCGTATAACAACTGATCTTCCAACTTGGGAACAATAGAAGTCGACAAATATTGTGCGCATCATATAGGCCTACTAGCTGACTCGGCAAACGTTGCTCTGCCATCGAAGTGATTTGTAGTGAATGTTGGTAGTCAATGTCTCAATTCCATGTATCTCATTGCCGTAATGGACATGGTCAACGATGGAGCTTGTGAAAAGTCAATGTGAAGTGGAATGAAGTAATAAAACGTGGATCGCCAAGTGTTGCACGGAAATACAGGAAATCACTATTAATGTCGAAGAGCTATTGAGTGGACGATATTTTTTGTCAGTCCGTCTTTTGTGGATATTTGCCAACACAAATAAGTTCGATGGTCTGCCCACGCGAGAACATGCCACGTATAATTGCCCCTGTGGTCTGTGAGAAATGCAACACGCAATGACTGAGTGACACAACATTGCCATCAAGACGTGGCGTATGAACCAAAAGGTGCCGGAAGGCGGATTAGACGCTATCTAGCGTGTAGCCCCGCAAATGTTGCCGAGTGCGGCGGACCTTGTGTACGCCGTCAATGTCATTGAACAACGCTATTACTGGTGTTGTCCTTGAAGTGCCAATGTTTTGTATATTGCTCATAGGAGAAAGCTCGGCGGAAGATCTCGTATACTTTAGGACCTTCTACCAGCCCTATCGAATGTGCGTGAGGAATTTCACGACACTCGGTCGAGCCGTTTCGGAGGAGTTCATCCTCTAACATGTGACACGAGCTTTTTATATATAAGATTATATCATAATGTTATATATAATGTTGACATCGTATGGTCTATTTGGTCAATGTTGCATCTTGCACGGTTCAAGTTTCAAGGTCGTTTATATCTGTGAAATCACCAGGTGGGAAACCGATTGGTTTATGAAGACTGGGACGCACTAAGTGTACAGTTTGAGCCAAAAGTTGAAGTCGGTATCGCATAGGCTTTCACCAGAGATCAGCTAACAGCAAACAAACATTTGATTCAAGCTGTACACGTCCTCACAGTCACGTGCTCCATTCCTAAACACACTAGGCACGCGCAGCGCATGCGCTGTACGATGAGCGACATGTCTATGAAGTAAAATCGAAAACTCTACACACCTTGATCATATGAAATGAACTTCTCTCAATACCAACGAATCTAAGGAGTCGGGGATCTATCAATGCAACATTTGTCTGCTATTGTTTCTATCTATTCGATTAATAAAGAACATGTATTACATTATTCTATTCAAAACGGCTGGTCCGAATTGATACAAATTTTTGATTATGTGTATCACTTCCGTGTCTACATTTGAGAAGAATTTGAATTATATCGGTGAGATTTTATTTTTCAATTCTTTCCGCTCAGCCTAATATTATGGGGTTTTTAGAAACTTCTAAATGATGTTTCTCAGAAATTGTCCAACCGATTTGACCCAAAAACTATACAACTCCAAGTTGGATAAGTTTGCGTGTACATAAGAAGTTTCATGTCGATCGGTCAAACCCTGCGACCTGTGCAGTGCCCACAAACAAAAAAATACAGACAAAGCTCCGTAAGAGTCGGGTGGAAATCTTCGCTGACGCTCATCTAATTTATACGCAGTTTTCGCTCATTTTTACCTCCTATATCGACCTCCTCATGTGACGGCGAGTTGACAAGCAATACATCATACGAGCCCACGCGAACATATACTTGTTGTCACGTGTACACGCAAGTGTCAACCACAGCGTTGCCATGACAACCCCATAACAACCACAAAACTACCCCTTAGAGAATAGTGACGACATGTATCTACATAATACCAGAGAAAACTAGGACCTGGCTCTTTTTCTGAGCAGACATAACTCGATCTTGTTCATGCTTCTATACAACATCGGTGATTCCCACTCATGACTCATGGTGTCTGGAGGACAAGAACATTGATTATTAACTAGGAAAACGCCATATATGCGTTGTTAGACGAGCGAATAGTAATAGTAGGGTTAAAAATGGGTAAAAACTGCTTCGAGTGGTACCAATTCAGCACATTCTATGTTTTTTCTTCAAAATGGCTCACCCGATTGAAATGAAAATTTCCAGAAATGTGTATCAAAATGTAATTCAACTTCATGCAAAATTTCATTTTTTTGGAAAATAAAAATATTTTTTCTTCCGCTGTGTTATTCTAATGGCTATTTTGGAAATTTCTAAAATTCATAAATAAAAAGTTACCACCCGATATTGCCACAAAACTATACAGATCCAAGTTAGATGAGGAACCATATTGACAAAAAGTTTGAAGTCTGAAGAACCGACAAAAAAACATGAAAAAAAATAAAAAATGAAAAATGAATAAAAATAAAAACGAACACCATTTTGTTTCAGTATGTCGAATTAAATCCTCGCTAAAGCTCGTCTAATTAGGGTGGTAAGATCGCCCTTGTGGTGCCCCGTCCAAACGACCCCACATTCGTTCAAATACTTGGAATTGGAATACTTCAGAATAATTGGAGAGCAAAGATTCCAATCAAGTTACGATGATATGAGAAAACATATTCATACAAAGTGGTTAGTTAATACTTCTAGCACATTTAATCTCTGTAAAGTGCGATCATCAGAAGGCAGACATCGGTCGACCGAGCGCGATGTTTTCACCGAGGCTTGTAGATCAGACCTCATCAATTATTCATACCCTCACAAAGAAGCGAGGTGATGGGAACAAATGTTTAAAAAAATACCTCTCCATATTTCAGATATTTTCACCGAAAAACCTTGGGAGGGAAATAACGTAAAGCGGCAGTATATCAGTTCGAAAGAGAAAGAAACCCACACACACACCCACCCTCCAGACACAAATAATATATTATAGGACCAACTATATATATATATATATATATATATATATATATATATATATATATATATATATATATATATATATATATATATATATATATATATATATATATAAATATATATATATATATATATACATATATATATATATATATATATATATATATATATGTATATATATATATATATATATATATATATATATATATATATGGTTTCACGTAGGCTTGAACGACTCATATTATGAGAAAATGATTATATTTAGAGGTATTTTTGGCCGTTTTATAAGTATTTATTATTTTATTAGAAGCTCAATATTTCGGCTGAACTATGCCAGCCTTTGTCAAGAGCAAAAATTATCAAAATTACAACAATCTACACACAAGCATACAAGATTCGAAAAAACAACAAAAGTTAAGGGAAAGAAAAAGAAGAAAACAGAAGGCTCTGATGAGGTAATAGAGAAAGGAGGACTCTGGTTTAAAGATTAGAAGAAGGCTCTGGAATTAGGCTAGGTCTGTAAATAATCCGAATACGAAACAAGAAATTAATATAAAAGAACAAAAATACGGGAATAATAGAGAAACATAAGTCTAAGAATTATACATTCGATTTCTTCGATCTTAGGTTGTATGGGTTGCTAACGGAAACATCGGATATTTGGATTGGTGGTACACTGACATCCCTTATCTCTTCTATTTGGTGTTTCTGTAGGAGAGATAAGGCAGTGGTCCACCCATCGCTGAAGATGTAGCCTCGATCTTCGCCATTCATATTCTCAGGGTGCTTGAAGATTTCCAAACCCTCACTTATAGCTCGAGGCAGTCTCTTCGTCTGAACGTCTATCACACTAGTCTTCTCGTATATGATTGTATGTTTTTGTTGCTCTCCTTTTGCCTTAGAAGTTGTGTAGTCCGAGTGCTTGGCTATAGCAGAGTCTCTCAAGTTACCCCGAAGCTCGTGGTAATGATGTTGTTTTATGCGGGCTGAAACTGCTTTTTTCGTTTGGCCCACATATACCAAACCACACTGGCATGGAATTTTGTATACCCCGCATGCTTCTAGATTGATCTTATCTTTTACGGGTCGCAGATAGGTGTTAAGTTTGTTGTCTGCGGAGAATACATCGAGCTATAAGTGAGGGTTTGGAAATCTTCAAGCACCCTGAGAATATGAATGGCGAAGATCGAGGCTACATCTTCAGCGATGGGTGGACCACTGCCTTATCTCTCCTACAGAAACACCAAATAGAAGAGATAAGGGATGTCAGTGTACCACCAATCCAAATATCCGATGTTTCCGTTAGCAACCCATACAACCTAAGATCGAAGAAATCGAATGTATAATTCTTAGACTTATGTTTCTCTATTATTCCCGTATTTTTGTTCTTTTATATTAATTTCTTGTTTCGTATTCGGATTATTTACAGACCTAGCCTAATTCCAGAGCCTTCTTCTAATCTTTAAACCAGAGTCCTCCTTTCTCTATTACCTCATCAGAGCCTTCTGTTTTCTTCTTTTTCTTTCCCTTAACTTTTGTTGTTTTTTCGAATCTTGTATGCTTGTGTGTAGATTGTTGTAATTTTGATAATTTTTGCTCTTGACAAAGGCTGGCATAGTTCAGCCGAAATATTGAGCTTCTAATAAAATAATAAATACTTATAAAACGGCCAAAAATACCTCTAAATATAATCATTTTCTCATATATATATATATATATATATACATATATATATATATATATATATATATACACATATATATATATATATATATATATATATATATGTGTATATATATATAGTCTATATATAGGGGTGAAAATACAAGTGAATTAAAATAAATCAAAAGTTTGTCGAAATCCAGGCTCTTGACATTTGAAGAGCTGGGAAACGAATGTGAAATGTTTGAGAAGCGAGAACAGTTCGTTTCTGACGCGTCTGTCAATAACTGGTCCTGTTGGCGCGACCTGGGCCTTCAGCAGCAGGTCGGGGGCCTCTTGCCTGGGATCATTATTCACTCATTTATTATTACTAGGAAAACGCCATATATGCGTTGTTAGACGAGCGGATAGTAATAGTATGGGTACAAATGGGTAAAAACTGCTTCGAGTGGTACCAATTTAGCACATTTTAAGTTTTTTCTTCACAATGGCTGACCCGATCGAGCTGAAAATTTCCAGAAATGTGTATCAAAATGTAATTCAACTTCATGCAAAATTTCATTTTTTGGAAAATAAAAGTATTTTTTCTTCCGCTGTGTTATTCTAATGGGTATTTTTGAAATTTCTAAAATTCATAAATAAAAAGTTACTACCCAATAATGCCACAAACCTATACAGATCTAAGTTTGATGAGGAACCATATTAAAGTTTGAAGTCGATAGCTGTAGCCGTTTGACCTGTGGAGAACCGACAAAAAAACATGAAAAAAAAAAACAGAGAAACGAACACCAATTTTTTTCAGTATGTCAAATTGAATCCTCGCTAAAGCTCGTCTAATCATCATGCAAATACATTTCAAATTTCTTATATATACAAAAAAAATATGTATATATATATATATATATATATATATAGGGGCCTATATATATATTGGGTTGAACTACGCACTTTGCCGAAAACTAAGATTTATTGTCGTTGGTGGATGATATAGGCCTACGAGATGACGGGGGGGTTATTTCATCACGTGGTGTGAAGGAGTCGGTCGTGGCCTGTTGTTAAGGAACCATCCCAGTATTGACCTGAACGACTGAGGGAAACCACGACGCCTTCTTGTCAGGATGGTCGACCGTGGCTGGTATCGAACCCTGGTCTCCAGAATGTCGGTTCAGCGCGCTAGCCACTCGACCCATCAAGTTTAAAATTTCTTAACGAGCCATATTTTTTGTCCATATTAATTAGACGAGCTTTGACAATGATTTAGTTTGACATACTGAAAAAAATTAGTGTTCGTTTTTCAGTTTTTTTTTCTGTTTTTTTTTCTGTTTTTTTGCCGGTTCTCCACAGGTCAAACGGCTAAAGCTATCAACTGCAAGCTTTTTTCAATATGGTTCCTTATCTAACTTAGATCTGTATAGTTTTGCGGCATTTTCGGCGGGTAATTTTTTTTTATGAATTTCAGAAATTTCAAAAATACTCATTAGGATAACATGGCGGAAAAAAAAGAAAATATTTTTATTTTCCAAAAAATGAATTTTGCGTGAAGTTGAATTGCATTTTGATACACATTTCTAAAACTTTTCAGCTTGATCGGGTCAGCCATTTTGAAGAAAAAACATAAAATGTGCTAAATTGGTACCACTCGAAGCAGTTTTTTACCCATTTTTACCCATACTATTACTATCCGCTCGTCTAACAACGCATGTATGGCGTTTTCCTAGTATAGAAACTTGATACAAAATCATTGTTCCCCTATTAAGGCTATGGATGAAAGGTAGGATCGTTTGGACGGGGCACCACAAGGGCGATCTTTTACCACCCCGGAAAATCAAAATCCTAAGAGTAAATACGTGTAATATTATTTATTCCCACACCACTTACTCATCCTTATCACCTATAGCGTTATCCTCTACATAGCAATAAAACGTAACTTTTCACTTCGATCTCCCCCCTCCCTTCCCCGCCCCACCACCTCCCCCCACCTTCTCCCTCGCCCCTTCCACTCCACTTCCCTTAAAGCCAAATCGACATAACAGTATATGTAGTCGGATTTATGCGTCCTGTTTCTTAGCAAGAACAAATGTATGATTTCTTCCACGAAGAGAAGGCCGGGAGAGAAGGAAGAGAAGCGAAAGAGGAAAACTAGAATTCAATGGAAACTCGATTTGAATGAAATACAATGTTTTGGTGATTCGCGTATTATCGGTTTCGGTCGTTATTATTCGAGAGATATGAATGCTGGAACCACCCGCGCGCTAGTGGTGTGAGATAGGGGGGACGGTCGCTCGGAACCTTCATCTATCCTGGATACAAGCTACACACGAGATGTGAAGGCTTGAAACACCCGCGCGCTAGTGGTGTGGGATAGGGGAGACGGTCGCTCGGAACCTTCGTCTCTCGTGCTACACGTTAACCACGAGATGTGAAGGCTTGAAACACCCGCGCGCTAGTGGTGTGGAATAGGGGAGACGGTCGCTCGGAACCTCCATGTCTCGCACCGGAGTTCTTGTACCCTCTGGGCTGGTCTCAACTCGACCGAGTCTCAGCAAGTCTCAGCCAGGCCTATGCTAGAACAGACGAGTTGAGATTCGGTCGAGCTATACAGAGTTGCCACAAGCACGTGTATACGTCAACAGTCGTCAATGTACGTCACGTTTATACCGCGCAATGGCAACAGCGTAGTCATGAGACTTGACTGCTCGTACTTCTTCAATCAGGTGGACTAAGCTCAAACACACATTCCTTCACTAATTGTCCACAACTTCCACAACTCAACGCTCAGAAAACTATTCTCTCCAAGTTCTCATTCACCCTCTCTCTCACTCTCTCTCTCTCTCTTACCCCCCCCCCCCTCCTCCCACCCATCCACTTTAACTTGTTCCGAACCACGAGCCATCTCGAAATAAAAATGTAATAAAGAATCAATTGGAATACGAATCTAGGAGAAGAATTGGAAAGAGTTGAAGAAAAAGAAGAAGACGAAGAGAAATAAAAAGCATGGAGTTAATTTTGACTCAACTAATGGCAAATCGATAGAACGAATGTAAGCTGGTAGCAAAGAGGTTAGATCCCGCAGCGGGTTTATAGCGCTGTGTGCACACTGCAGTCTCTGAGGACGATGTGCTTTGGGGGCGGGGAGATGCAAGGTCAAGGTCAAGGTGAGGGGACACGCCCACTTGGCGATCTCGATGACTCATGTCGCACATGCACGGCGGGTTGCGTCCTTCCGAACCTCGTTGATAGGGTAAACCTTCCTCTACCAGCTAAGCTCTTTGTCTTCAGCGTACCTGAAGCTGTTCTGATACAAATACATAGTTTCAGTTACCTCGATTTACGGAAACAATTGCGTGACTAACGCTGGTCTTGTATGCCAAACGCATACGGTTGTACTGTTTATTCTTAGCTCAGCTCAAAGCCAGTTGTTTTACGAACACATCGATACCACACACGATAAAATACCTCAAGAAGTAATCAAGTGGTGTATGTAACGCGAGATGCATGTTTTGTGTCCATTTTCAGTGCAACTAAACAATCGCAGTGGCTTTCCGGATGAACGTATTGTTGTGAAACTGCTTCACACCATTCAGAGGAGTACCTTCTAAAATATTGTCACAGTAGTCTAAACTACTGTAGTTATTTATTCATAATTTCTATTCTAATCGACCATTAACCACTACCAACATCTTTTACACGTTTTGTTACACGGTTTGTACACGTACCGACGTCTGTCGTTAGGGAGAATGAACTATACATTTACTTGGTCAGCGTAAATGTCCCTCTCGACAGACCGGACACGTAGTAACATCATGTGAGGTGTGTGTATAAAAGCGTGTGTGATAAGGGAGCTCGGTCTCTTTAGAAGAATACCCACGAGAGATACAGAGCCGCGTCGTTGAACATCTTGCGCGTGCTGCGGTACTCTTTTGGCAAGGTGTTTTCTATGTGGTTGAGTATCGGTCTGGATGACCGTTTTATTAATAACTTCCAATTTCTATTGTCGTCGGTCCGTTAAAGTTTTATTATTGATAGACGTCAGGCTTATTCATAACTGTTCAATTCTTTTATGTTACTCTCAAATTCAATGACAATAAACAATTACCATCTTTTTAATTAGTAATCTTATGTCTTACACCTTATAAAGATCCTACAACCAACCTCTCACTAATTCATAGGTAAGCGTTCTTCTAAATTATTGGCTACACCCTTCCTTTGAATCCTTTTAGATCGTAACATCCAAATTTCGGTTGTAACAATATGGCCGATCCATAAAAAACATTCACAAAAATAATCACCCTGGTGGGAACTTTACCCCCTCTGGTGACTGGGGACGCCTTAAGCACGTGCCTGCTCGGTGCTTATAAAAATAGAGACATTAATGTCCACGATTTGGTTCCATGTTCAAGAACTATCAACTCCGAGGTAATTGTATGCTCTTTAATTAATATGTCATTCTATTTCTGTGAGCTCAATAAATCACTTTCAAGATAATACGCCGATCGATACCAAGAATACGATGGGATTCATTGATGTATTATCTTGAAACTGATTGAATTAGTAAAAACAGAATGTCATTAGATGAGCGTAGCGAAGATTTTCATTCCATATACTGAAAAAATTTGGGCTTGGTTTTTATGTTTTTTTTTGTTTGTATTTTTTTCTTCTTTTGTATTTAATTTTGGTACGTGGCATACAGGTCAGGAAAAAGAATCAATCAACTCGAAACTTTTTTTCAAATTGGTATCACACCAGAATAGGTTGGGATTGCTTTTCAGAAAAATCGGTCGAACGGGTTTTCCAGAAAAAATTTGTAAAGTATAGAAAATTCCCATAAGAATAAGCCGGGGGAGAAATACTTGAAAAACCAGAAGTTTTCAAAAGCTCTCAAATTGCTACTGAATGTAGTAACAACCATCGTACCTATTTTAAGCGATTTATGGAACAATCGGATGTGTAATAACGAAGAAAACGCATTTTCAAAGTACTTTTTTCCAGATTAATAAAAGCAATTAGGCCCGGTTTTACGGATCTTAGTTAAGTGCTAATCCACTAACTATTTGTTAAAGGTACGAAAATATCATATGTAACCAACGGTGATAACAAGTTAATCCGCTAACTATTGCTTAATCCACTAACTATCGATTCGTAATACCGGCCCTTAAGAAAGCAATTAAGGAACTATTAAATGTGAGCAACAAGTGTCACCAATAAATTAAAACGTTTAAAATCTGTGATGGATATGAAGAAGGCACTGGTACCATTGTTGGGAAACCAAGGTCTATATACCAACAGACAGCCGCGGTTCCTAAACCTTTGAAGTGATCCATGGCCTGTATATGTACATTGAGCTGACTAAATGTTCTTAATTCTACATTTCCATACTTCTAAGCTCATCTCACAACGCATATAAGGCGTTTTCCTAGTATTAATCAACGAGCATAAAATTGTCTTGGAGGTGAGACACTTTCTATTCATTGACATTGGCTCGTACACATAGACAAGTATGGTGAAGAAGAATTCCTCTATGTTTATAAGATCTTGCTATATAAGAAGATTTTATAAGAAGCTCGCATCTTAGCTGAGAATATTCCTCTTCCAAACGGGTATATTCCGGCTGACAGCATTCATAGCTAGGCTACACTTGCTACCAGTGTTGTCAAGTGGAAGACATTCTAAGAGTTCCAGTGACCACCGCTAGATGGAGGAGCTTTACATATTGTATTTCAGCTAATAATATTAAATAACGAAGTAGTGTACCACGAGAAACTACATAAAACCCTAAATATTGGACATGTACGTGGTACTTGTCAGAGAGATAAAATAAAATACACTGAAATGCTAACAATATTTCAGTGTATTTAATTTCATTTCTCTGACAAGTACCACGTACACGTCCAATATTTAGGGTTTTATGTAGCTAATAATAATTTGAATATGAAATAAAAATATGAATAAAAAATTAGGAAATTTGTTCACAAAATATTTACACTCTTATACTTCTATCTTCAATCTTTATATTCATTTTTATCGTTCTATCTTGAATCTCATACACACTTAGTGCATGCATGGCCATAATAATTAACACACCATCCTTGTATTGTCTCAGATCATCTCTTAAACATGCGTCTATGGAGTAATCAGCTTTGGTAATTAGAAGTGATTTCAGGCTAGCTTTGAATTTAGAGAGAGATGTAATATTTTTTTATTGTTTCCAGTAATTTATTATATAGTTTCACATTTATGAAATCGGAGTTATTTTGTGTTTTTGTGGTATCACACTGACTGATGGGAGTGTCTGTGTTGTTTCGCGTATTGTAGTAGTGTAATCCACACATAGTTTCCAAATCAATGTGTGTACAGCCTGCAGGGTTGGGTCAGAAGAATATTCTCCGTAGAAAATGAGTAATCTACGCGTATATTCTACCAATACTATACAGTACATAATATTCTACAATATTTTCTACGCGAATGTAGAAAATATTATTCTTCGCGTAATGACCCAACCCTTTCTATCGAGTCCATATAAACATCTCATTTGAACAATAATCTAGACGTCGAGAATAATTTGTCGTATGTTAATTTCTTGAATCCCATTGCAATAATGAAATGCTAATGATTCGAATCAGATTGCATTGAAATATTCACCCGATCACCAGCTCAGTTATCATACCTTCTTTGTCTGTTTTAATAACCATACTTTTATTTCTCTTTCAACTGATCACAGATATGATGTGAAACGAATACTGAATATATACAAAAACATTCCGAGAATTCAATCATTATAACATTCATCTCTCCTCCAACTCGCAATCATTTCCTATCAGTTTTAATCCCAACTCCATTGACTAACCACAGCCCTCTATCCCGGCTATCCCCAAATAACCTTTAGAACATGAATATTCTTCCCACTAGCACTCTTTTTACATTTCACCCTCCAAAAACTGTGAATAGAGAAAATGTCCCAAGCGTCATTTCCCATTAAGTAATGAGACTTCAAACTTCCCCTCTCCCCCCCCCCATACCACCCCCCCCCCCCTCTACTAATCTCTTACCGAGCAAAGTGCGAGACGAGAGAAAATAGATTAATAACTCAGAGTTACGTCATATATGACGTCATGGCTGTTCGCTATACGAGTGGGTCGGGAGCAGCTTGCCTGAGGGCTGTCGGATGTGTTCGGCCGTGCTTCGTGCAACTCCGTCTTACCGACGTGGGACAGTGAATGTAGGACCATTCACTGGGGATCATCCAGATACTTGGTATATATTAGACTGAGCGAGGTGTATCGAATAACACGTGCAATAGTGAGGCCGTGATGGCTTGTCTGACCGGCGGGGAAATACCACGTGACACGGAGGAAGATGAGGACACTACTGTGTGGTTATACACGGTGAACACGCACAACACCGTTATATTCTTATTCTCAGAGGATACTGAATACAATAACGTGGGTGTAAGTCACATGGAAAGTCGCAGAAACATAATATGCTGGTTATCAAGAAGTACATTTCTCAGTAGAATTGCCACATCAGTCATAACAATCAATGGATGACGTCATCTATTTGGTCCGACTCTGAGCTCTACCATGAGGATAACATGTCACGAAATATTCCCAGTCAGGCTGGTATCACCGCATCACGTGACTTAGACCTACTCCCACCCCGCGCCTAAAGCATGTCGGCTTCATCTATGCTCCCTCTACTAGTATCTATAAGCTCTATGGGCTGGTATCACCGCATCACGTGACTTACTCCCACCCCGCAGACCCCGCGCCACAAGCATGTCGGCTTCATCTATGCGCTCTCTACTAGTTGCATGCTCTATGGGCTGGTATCACCGCATCACGTGACTTACTCCCACCCCGCAGACCCCGCGCCTAAAGCATGTCGGCTTCATCTATGCTCCCTCTACTAGTATCTATAAGCTCTATGGGCTGGTATCACCGCATCACGTGACTTACTCCCACCCCGCAGACCCCGCGCCACCAAACATGTCGGCCTCGGCTATGCGCGCTCTACTAGTTGTAAGCTCTATGTGCACGTCAGTGGTTCAAATCTTAATGTGCATTTTATTTCTTGATTGGATTGAGTGTATCAAATGAGATGTATTGGACAGCGTGGTTTTATACTATTCTCTAACAGAAGTTATTCTACGGGCTGACGTATTCGATCATAAATCAAGGTGAGTGGCTCCCGACCTCTCGTCTAGATCTGACATTTATAATTTAATTAATTTAGACTCCATGATTGAGCGGAAATCATTCCGCGAACATTTTCTGTGGCCACAGAACGTACTTTCCCCCCCCCCCCCCCCTCCCCCTCCCTCCCCTAGCCAACCGACGGTTCGTTTATACTAGGCAAACATTTTTAATTAAAAACTTAGTGTAAAGATTGATATTGTCACAGAAAAAATTATACTCATCACGAATTTAGGTAATTAAGAGGAAATTTGTATGTAGTTTGAAAGCTGGTGGAAAAGTTATTAATGAATGCAGTAATTGATTAATTATTAGTGGACAGTGGAGGTTTACTTTAAGAGCGTTGGTAGTTGATTCAGCGAAATAACAGTTTTTTGCTGATGAATTTAGAGCGGCACACAATAACAAAATTCTAATGTATGGTGAAACTAAATACATGCTTCTGTCAAGTAACAAATGACACACAATCGTTACCATCGTTACATAATCATATCAAATGATTATGTATATAGTATCTAGCTATCTAAATTTATGTAGTTCTTCGAATGTATCATTATTTGTTTTACTACTTGGTCAATATACTGTAATCACTAATCTACTAATAACTTGTAAATGATGGTCCTGCCACACTCAAGCTTTTAATAGTATCCATGAGTTATATTGTAAAACATGTCATTTGTGTACCGATTTCCTCGCAAGAGGGTGAAAGGAATAAACACTACTACTACTAGTACTAAGAGAGAAAGAGTGAAAGAGAGAAAGAGTGGAGAGGAGAGAGAGAGAGGGAGAGAGAAGAGAGAGAGGAGAGAGAGGAGAGAGAGATGGAGAGAGAGAGTGAGATGAGAGAGGGAGAGACTAAGAGGAGTTGACAGAGAAGAAAAAAAAGAGAGAGTGGAGAGCGAGGAAGAAAAGAAGAGGAGAGGGGGGATAGGAGAGAGAGAGGAGAGAGGAGAGGACGAGAGAGAGAGAGAGAGGAAGATGAGAGAGAGGGGGAGGATAGAAGAGAGAGAGAGGAAGAGGAGAGCAGTGAGGTGAGAGAGAAAGAGAGAGTGAGAGCGCAGAGGAAAGAGAGAGAGGACAGAGAAGAAAGAGGGAAAGATAGAGAGCGAGAGAAGAGAGAGAGAGAGAGAGAGAGAGAAGAGAGAGAGAGAGAGAGAGTGAGAGCGAGTAGGAAAGAGAGAGAGCGAGAGAAAGAGGAGAGAGAGAGGAGAAAGAGGTGAGAGAGAGAGAGAATAATAAGAATAATAATAATAATGTTATTTACATGTCATATGATGCTTGTTACGAATATAGAAATATTGAGTTTAGCATGTACAGACAATTATTTAATAAAATATGATGAAATAAATAATGAAATGGTGAAATGGTCAGAGGAAATTTTAAAGTTTGAGTAAGTTTGAGTTTTTAGTTTATTTTGAAAATTGTGTACGGAAGTCTATTTTATTTTTAAGTGTATTTATCATCAGTTTTGGATCATAGTCCTCTATACTATCTCCGAAGTAATCGTTAATGGAGTAATAACATTTAACAGTAAAAAAAGTTTTTAGGATATGTATGAAAGTATGTATTGCTGATATGTTTTTTATTGATGATGGTAATTTGTTATAAAGTTTAATGTTTATGAAATTTGAGTTTTTTTGAGCGAATTTTGTACTGAAGCGATTAATATGGATATTTGTTTAGTCCTTGTATTATGAGTGTGCACATCTGTGTTTGAATTTAGAGATTTAATATTTTTTTTTACACATAAATTGCTTGTAACATATAAATACAGTGGAAGGTCAAGATTTCTAATTTTTGGAATAGCGGTTTGCAGTGAGCCCTTCTATTCACATTCATGATAATTCGAATCGCACGTTTTCTGGAGGATGAAACATTTTATTGGCATGTGCTGAACACCCCCAGAATTCAATACCATACCGAAGGTGTGACTCAAAATTCGAGAAATATACCAGTCTTGTAGTAAGTGTATCTGTAATGACCGTATTGATCTAACTGCAAATAAACCAGAGTTAAGTTTTTTCGTTATATGATTTATGTGTTTTTTCCAGTTCAAGTTTTCATCTATATTATTCCTAGAAATTTTGTTGCATCTACTCTTGATATAATCGAATTATTTGTGTTATTTATTAATGTGGGTACAGCGTCGATGTGATTCGATTTTTTACTAGAATGAAACTGAATAAAATTTGTTTTTACATCATTAAGTATAAGTTTGTGTTGTTAAACCACGTGGTTGATTCAGCAAGTTTTGATTCTGCAGCCCTAATTAACGAGTTTTCATGTGAACTATGTGCTATAATATTTGTATCATCGGCAAACAGTTCAGAATTTGATATGTTGAATGGAAGGTCATTGATAAAATTATAAAAGAAGGGGACCTAAATTGAAACCTTGCGGTACACAATTTTAATTTTTTTTGTATCAGATAAATATTTTTTGTTCTGTCCCATTTCTTCTATATGAGTTATTTGTACTTGTTGCGTTCTGTTTTTTTAATATGACTACAGCAAGTCGTGTGCGGTTCCTCTTATTCCGTAATAGTAACATTTATTAATAGAATATCGTGATTCATGCAATCGAAAGCTTTCGATAGGTCACAAAAATACCGATCAACTTGTTCTTTATTCCTGTAAGTGACTCACAATTTTCTTTAAAAAATTTTCGATGTATCTCCTGTTGATCTGTTTTTTCGGAAACCATTTTGACTATCAGATAAATTTGTTTTTGTCTACAAATTTCACTATTCTTTTATTTATTATTGTTTCTAAAATTTTGGAGAAAGAGGGTAAAAGCGATATTGGGCGATAGTTGTCTACGAGAGACATATTCCCTTTCTTATAGATTGGTTTGACTATGGCTGGTTTTAACTGCTCTGGAAAAACTCTCTGTGATATGCAATTATTAAAAATGAAACATAAGGGCTCCGCTATATATGCTATACAGCTTTTTATTACAGATGTGAGAGAGAGAGAGAGAAAGAGAGAGAGCGAGAGAAAGATGAAGAGAGAGAGAGAGAGAGAGAGAGAGAAAGAGAGAGAGCGAGAGAAAGAGGAAGAGAGAGAGAGAGAGAGAGAGAGAGAGAGAGAGAGAGAGAGAGAGAGAGAGAGAGAGAGGAGACGGCGGTGATCTAGACGTACTGTATTATTCCAGGTACGGTATCTCGTGTGTTATTCACGCCGGCCGTTTGAACGGAATGTCAACAGACTGGAGCTGCCACCTCGACCGAGCCGCCGAGCCCCCCTGTCTATCATCACGCGTCATATCACACGCTGATGCGCGCGCAGCGCTTCCTTGCTTGTTTATTGCGCGGCATACAAGTCAGACAAACTCGATTCGCCTTTCTGATTGGTTGCTTCTTACGTTAAACGTTAACTTGTAACGCGAAAGCTTGGACCTTGGTAACTTACAAGTTAACGGCTTACGATAATAAGTTAGCGACATGCATTGTGGATAGAGAAGTCACTTCCCCTAAACCAAACATTTTATAAGTTAACGCTTACGTTAGAAGTTTCAGTTAGCGTCGCATTGTGAATGGGCCTAAAGTAATCAATCAACTTGAAACTCTCTCCGCATATTCGTGCCTTACCATTAGGACTCTTTTGGGGCAAATTCTAGTCGACGGAATACGAGAGTGGAAATCGGAAAATTTGGAAAATCCCCATAGAAATGGCAATTGGTAAAATTCTCAATTTCATCCGAAGGAAATGAAAATTCTGCAGGATGTTATCATCACGTTTCTACTAGGTAACAAAGACTATAGAATTACAAGTTGACTCGGCAAACGTTGTTCTGCCATCGAAGTGATTTGTAGTGAATGTTGGTTGTTGATGAACCAATGTGAATGTTGGATGTTTGTGAATGTTGGATGATTGCCGTCAGGACGTGGCGTAAGAACCAAAAGGTGCCGGAAGGCGGACGGCGCGCTATCTAGCGTCTAGCGCCGCAAATGTTGCCGAGCGCGGCGGACATTGAGTAACGCTGTCAATGTCATTGAACAACGCCATTACTGGTGTTGTCCTTGAAGTGCCAATGTTTTGGATATTGCTCATAGGAGAAAGCTTGGCGGAAGATCTCGTATACTTTAGGACCTTCTACCAGCCCTATCGAATGTGCGCGAGGAATTTCACGACACTCGGTCGAGCCGTTTCTGAGGAGTTCATCCTCTAACATGTGACAAGAGCTTTTTATATATAAGATACCATGGTTTAAAGAAATCTGGATCGTTGGCTTTTGAGTAAAATAATTATTTGAGTGGAAGACTCCGAACATCGAGCTATGAACTCTGGAGACCAAGAAGATAATTCCGCGATGCTTCTTGTTTGCTTAGCTACTCCACCGGCGGCCAGGACGCTTGTACAGGACTCGAACCCAGGAGCCAAACTATTGAAAAGAGTGTTTTCAAAACACCAAAACACCAAAACCCCCGTTTGAAAACGCGGTGTTTTGAAAGGTTTCAATGTTTTCATATTTTGCTACTTTTGAATTATTACTTTCGTGTTTTCGAGGTTTTCGTTTTCGATACCGTTTGCGACCGTTCGCTTAGGCTGCTTTTCTCTGAAGGCCACCCTACAACCAATCAGAATTCGACGAGTGACGTCATTGTCAGCTGTAAGCATTTAATACTTCGTTTTGACGTTTCGTCTTGTCAACGTGTAAAGTAATTGTTAAGTTGTGGAATTTAAATTCAGTTTACAAAAGAAAATATAAAAAAAATATCAAATTTAAATTTAAATTTAAAAATTTTAACTATTTTTTTTGTAAATTTATGAACAGTTTTATAAATTGAAAAAAATTTTTAAAGTTCTCCATCTTTGGATCAATTCACAAGGAAGACCAAAAACTCAACGTACTTGATCAATATATTTGGCCAACACTCGTATACCCTCTACAGAATGCTCCCATCTCATCACTTCCTATGAAATATCTCGACGATCTTGACAAAATAATACGAAGCACTATCAAAGAAATCTTGTCGTTACCAGGAGACACCCCTGATAGCATGTTATACACAGACAAAAAATACAAAGGATTAGGCACGTTCAGAGCGAAGTGGGAAGCATTCGTACAACATCACAACATTTGCCAGGTTATTGAGAAGGCTAAAGATCCTTACGTCCAAAAAACTCGAGACACAACATCCGAAAGGAAGATATGCCTTGAAAAACTCAATATTACACCTGAAGAATTGCAACGAAAAGGGGGATCCAGTAAGTTGTCAAGCCGAACTATTAGAGACTGCTTACGCGATAAAGAATCCAATAGTTGGTGTTCTCTCATTCAAAAAGGAAGAGGTGTTGTGATGTATAAAGATTTTACCCCCGCGAATAAGTGGGTATCAAATAAAAAAGGGCTGTCCTCTTCAGAATGGCGTGACGCCCTTAAATTTACGTGCAACACAGCTCCTGTTCGAGCTCTCCATGGTCGAAGCCAAGACGGTTACCACTGCAGGCATTGCCTCAGTGAGAAAGAAACCTTGCCCCACGTACTTGGCTTCTGCAGTCATGGAGAGCTTCTCAGGAACACACGTCACCACAGTGTACGCTCCGCTCTGGCAGTCGAACTTCGAAAGAACGGTTTGGAGGTATATGAGGAAGTGTCTTGTACGGGGGTCAACGATAGCTCTCGACGTGTGGATATCATTGCCATTAACCGCGTTACAAGACAAGCTTATATTCTCGACCCCACCATCCGTTTTGAGACAACTTCCAATCAAGCTGATGAGGTAGACGCAGAGAAGAAATTGATCTACGAGCCCACCATACCATATTTTTATCCTTATACAATCTGCTGGACGTGGAAGTGATTGGACTCCTGATTGGTGCCAGAGGCACAATTCCTCACTTCTTCGTTGAATTTTGTAAAAGATTCAATATTAGTAATAGTTTTATTTATTCATTAACTCTTTTAGCCTTAAAAGGATCCATTTCAATTTTTAGAAACCATTTATATAATTTGAATTAATTCAGTGTGTAGCCATTTTTTTTTCTCATATCATGTGCATTTTCTTATTTTTTACTATTCTTTTTCTAAATAATTGATTAATCAACTACAAAACTTTTTTTTTCTAGAATTTAGCTCAATATTATCATTATTTTTCTGTACCATTCACTAATTTGTTATATTCGTTATTTTTTTTCTATTCTGTGTCCATAGGCAACCTTCTTCAAAAGGCAGAGTCTTTATTTTAAATGAATAAAGAATTTATATATATATATGTGCAAAAATCTCATGTTTGTAATCGAAACCGCGAGCTTTTTAATCCAGTTTTCGTTTTGGTTTTCAATTTTGACTTTCAAAAGTTGCATTCAGTGTTTTCGAGGGTGTTTTGGTGTTTTCAAAACACCAAAACACTGACCAAAACCCCAAAACACCAAAACACTCATTTCAAAAGTTGGGCTCCAGGGCCGAACTGCTACAGTTTCCAGAGCAGATATTTGACCGACTGAGCCAGACAGGTGCCTGGTACATTCCACTCAATCAAACACACTTGTTTTTCATCAACCTCATCCTTCCTTATATTTGTAAAAACTACATTATCACTACAAACATTCAAAACACCATTTCACGTCTTGATCAAACTTTCGCCTCTTCTTCGTTCTCCTTCTCAACCTCGGCCTCTGGTTCCAACATTCTTCTCCTCTTCCTCTTCCTTCTCCTTCTCAACATCCGCCTCACCCTGGGCCTCCGGTTCGCTTGCGAGCGCCGGAACACTGGCAGATCTGTACAGCCTCCAGGTGGCTCTGTCGACGCGGTCCCAAGCCCCAACACATGCAAATCATCCTGTAACAAACTCAAACCATCCTCTTCGTCATCGTCGTCGTCGTCATCACCGCCAGAAGCGCACTTGTCAGAACAAGAACCCGTGCTCGGTGACGCGTGGCACGACGACAACGAATGTTCAACCAGTAACGATTTCAAGAACATGATCTGAATCATCAGGAACTCATAAACAGGCTTCACGATTTGCTGATCACTGGCCGGCAGCTCGTCGTACTGGTGGACCAGTTTCTTCAGGACACGGATCTTCTTCTGGATTTCCGTCGGCGAGGGATTCAGAGGCGTCGCCGACGTCGTCGATTCCATCGTTCTCGTCGCGACGGTGACGTCAGCGTGGACCGTCGGGTTGGTGCGAGCAGCCTCGTCGATGAAGCCACTCAGGCTACCTGTTGAGCAAGGGGCGTGGCTCGTCAACCACGCCAGGAACTCCTGCAGATCGTCCTGCACTCTCGAGCAAGGTCGTTGTATGTATTGACCCCGCTGAGTATCGGCACTGTGGTTCTCACACGGACCTGGTTTACGCGTTCCTCCATTGCAATTGGTCATTTCTATCGGATTCTCTTGCTTGTGGTTGGCCATCGCCATCACCTGGTTCAGCTGGCGCCAATGGTAGTCGTCGGGTTCGTCGATCACTGTCGGGCAGAATCTATTCTTCAATAAGTTACCCAACAGTTTTTTGAAGCCTGGCGTCTGTTCGACACGATCGTACACACACTTGACCAAATCACTGCCCAGTTTACCGTCATCGAATTCTCCGCGATATTCGTCAGCAGGTGACGTCACCACCCGACCGCCTGTCACGTGACTTTTCCCCGGTCTCACCCGAGCACTGGGCCGTTTCGTCGAGCAGTGCTTCGGTCGTACGCTCGACGGACACTGCGAGCAACGCGCATGCTCTGGAGATCTGCTCTGCGGGTCACAGTCCGGAGGCTGCAAGGCTTCAGTCTGTGGACCGGGTTGAAACCTTGCGAACGAATGGTCAGAGCGAGAAGGAACATCATCTGGATGGAAACGGTGATGGCTTAGACACGGTCGATGAGAAGGAGTGATGCGGCAACTGGGAGTGGAGCTGCTGCAACGGCAAGAGTCATGGGGAGTGATGGGGGAATGATTGGCAGGAAGATAGGGATTGGAAACGGGCAACGGCTGGGATGAAGTGGGAGGACGATGGGAAGCTTCATTATTGCCTCCATCAGTTTCTGGGGCATCATTGTCACTGCTTTCTGTGGTACTGGTAGGATGTGAGCAACGGGTTGTATCCTTGGTGCAGCGTGCCTTTCCATAACCCTCGTCGATTTTCGATATCAATTCGTGTCCCAGTTTTTTCCCATCATTCATCTTGTGTACTTCAACATTGTGTCGCAGTTTTTTTGATGATGGAGACAACTTATCAGATTCGACTGGTGGCCAACCCCAAACAGGCGTGGGTTCCTTGAAATAATTCAATACCTTTGCCACCACCTCTGGACCAGTGACAGGTTCCGTGTAGGTATCTACTGCCTTGCTCAAGATCCCGGCGTCTGTGACGGTCACATCGTAGCCCCAGACAGGCGTGACCGACTCCTTGGAGCCGTCACTTGGCCACAACTCGGCGACGTCGTGATCGTCCGATCTACTCGACAAGGAACGTTTGTCTTTTTGACCGACTTTTGAACCCAGGTCGTTGATTTTTGAATCGTCTTCGAGCGGTGGAATGGATTTACTATCGTCACCTGCCATCAAATTATCACCGTTCGTAGCAATACCTATTTCTTTCTCGTCATTTACGTATTTGTTGTTACGTCGTTCCTGGTCTGTGAATGCTACTGATACATCGTTGTCGCCTGCTAATTCCGAATCAGGAGCTACTTCTACATTTGCATTATCGTCGACAGTACCTTCGTCTGTATCTATCGCAATTCCTACAGGAATATATTTTTGTTCTCCATTTTGAACTACCTGTATATCCGTGTCTCCGAGTATATTCGAGTTTTCTATTCGATTTGATGACAATTTACTATTTTTGTGATCTAATCCATTATTTTCATCTGTAACAATGTCTCTTTCGAGATCAGATCCACTTTCATGTTGGTCGTTCATTTCTCTCTTTACTTCTGGACTGTTGTCGACAATTATTTCCGATTCTTCGCTAGGTTCTTCGCTCTTATTATCGTCCAGTGGTCCTTCTTCCTTCAACTGCTCGTCTATTGTCTCTACACCAAGGTCCTTGTCATTCTTTCCTGCACCTTCACAACTATTATCACCCAGAGGATCTTCAACGACAGTTTCATCACCAGGACTCTCTCCATTATTCTCTATCTCAACTTTCTGGTGTTCGTCGGACTCATAACCATCACCTGTTCTCAATTCTTCTTCTTCACCAAAGAATCCATCTTCCTCATGACCTGTCTTCTGTATCGCGTCCAAAGCCATATCTTCTTCTCTCAACTTTCCATCGTCAACTGCTATCTCAATTACATCACCAACTTCAAGTGATTCTTCGTCTTTACTTGGATGAAATCCCCTCTCTTGATCAGAAATACCATCATTCACAGTTTCTTTCGAGATTGTTTTATATTTGTTCTCGTAAACCCTCGCAGAATTCCCTTCAGGAATCGATTCCGTATCAGCATTATCCGAAGCTATATATTCCTCAGAATCATTTATAATTTCACCTTGAATATTTTCATTTTCCATATTTTCTTCATTCTTTTTGACTAAATCTTCGTTGGAAATTTCTTGTATCTCTCCCAGGAGTGACAACGGATCACTCACTTTCTGATCTGACGGGGGTTCCTCGTCAGAAGAATCATCAGCTCCATGGACGCTATCCTCGAGTAGATCATCTCTGATGTACAAATCAATCACTGAACGTTTAGATTTCGCCTTTCCTTGACCAGCTTCCCCAGCCTCGTCTGTATGCAGATCACCATCGACATCCATCTCTTCATCACTCGTACCGATATAAGTTCCGTCTACCATTTCCTTATCACTATCAATTTCCTTCTGATTCACTTGTATTTCGTTTCCGTTATCATCAGAGTCACTTTTTACGAGAGATGCAACTTTACCTGCACCGTCGTCTGATGCAATATCTCCTTCCACGCCAACACTTTCCTTCTCCACGACTTCTTTCCCACCTTCAGTTTCTTCGTCATTGCCTTTCATATCTGCCTCTTTTATACGTGACACTCGACTGCTATCGACATCGCCTCCTGCCTCATTGGGAGACTCGTCGTCATCACTGTCGAATTCGCCCTCATCCGAGAAGTAGTCTTCTTCGTAGACATCGTCATCGCCCACGTCATCGTCTTGCAAATACCACGAGGTCACAAGTGGCACGGGTTCAGGTATCAGCTCCACAACATCATCACTCTTACTCGTTCCCTCTGACATTGAGGAGGTGTCTTTCACATCTGAATTTCCTTGACAGTTTACTTTATCAATCGATAAATCCTCGTCAAGTCTACTAGAACCATCAATATTTTCAGAATCATTCTCATTTTCTTCAAACTTCACTTCTTTCTGTATTGTTTTAATATCCTCTGAATGAGAACCATGATCAGTGTCTTCGATTTTTGCGTCTCCGTCCTTATTGTCTTGCTCGACATTATCTGGAACATCTGCCTCGTTTTCGTTATAATCGCTGTCATCAATCGCTAGAATCTGCTCAGCATCAAGGGGTACAGGTTCGGGTATCAATTCGTTTACATCTTCTTTACCATCCGGCAGTTTCGCATCAACAGTTTCCAAGTTCACTTCTTTCACAACCATTTTTCCTAGTGTGTTCGCTTGACCATTCACTAGAGCATTTTTCTTCGAGCGATATCTGTCCTCATCCCCAATATCTTCCCTATTTCCTTCATCCTTAGAAATATCGCCGTGTTCAGGATCCACAGAAAGGTTGTCTCCATATTCGGAATAGACATCTTCGTTCCCCTCATCGCCCGGAATCCCTATAGGAATAAGAGGCACAGGTTCTGGTATAAATTCTTTGTTGATGTCTCCTTCCATCTTTGGTGATACACCGTTCTTTATTTCCATTCCATCCTTTTCAACGGTATCCTTATCAAGGTTATCGTTACCGATTGATGACTCTCTATTTAAATACGAATTTTGATCTTCATTCTCAATTTCATCACCCGATTCACTATAACTATCACCTTCTCCCACTTGCCCCATCTCTTCTGAATTCATACGTTTGTCTCTACTTCTTACAACGTGTCCGTCCATATTGGATTCGCAATACGGATGATGATTACCGAATTCAGTCTCTTCGTTCGATGACATTGAGCTCCTCTTGTCTACGTCCCCAGAGTCGTGACCTTTACGTGCGGTTTTCAACCTTTTCTCCTCTTCATCGCTATAGTCGTCGACGCGCGCAGGCTCGGTAGTGAGGTTACCTTCTTTTCCATCAGTGAACTCCTTCTCGGTCAACTCTCTGTCGTCATCGTCTCCGTGGTCATCATCGCTGTCGTCTTCTTCTTCATCTTCGCTCGACGCGGTGGATGTTTCAACTCTATTGGGCGTTGTTCTACAGGTGGTTTTACAGGTAGGTTTACATGTTGTGCTGCATGTTGTGCTCTGGGCGCATGTTGTTTTCTTCTTGCAGGTTGTTCTCGTGTGGCATGCAGGCTTTGTACTGCAGGTTGGTGACCTTGTACACGTTTCAGTGCATGTTGGTTTTGGTCGGTAAATTGGTTTCCTGTTACATGCTTCTGTGCTGCAAGTTGATTTTGTCCGGCAAGTTGGTTTCCTGGTACATGCTTCTGTACAAGTTGATTTTGTCCGGCAAGTTGGCTTCCTGGTACAGGCTTCTGTACATTTCGTCCGACAAGTTGGCTTCCTTGTACAGGCTTCTGTACAAGTTGATTTTGTCCGGCAAGTTGGCTTCCTTGTACAGGCTTCTGTACAAGTTGATTTTGTCCGGCAAGTTGGCTTCCTGGTACAGACTTCTGTACATTTTGTCCGGCAAGTTGGCTTCCTTGTACAGGCTTCTGTACAAGTTGATTTTGTCCGGCAAGTTGGCTTCCTTGTACAGGCTTCTGTACAAGTTGATTTTGTCCGGCAAGTTGGCTTCCTGGTACAGGCTTCTGTACAAGTTGATTTTGTCCGGCAAGTTGGCTTCCTGGTACAGGCTTCTGTACATTCCGTCCGGCAAGTTGGCTTCCTTGTACAGGCTTCTGTACAAGTTGATTTTGTCCGGCAAGTTGGTTTCCTGGTACACTGTGTCGTTTTTTTGCAGCACTGCGGTTTCTTTTTGCACTTTCTTTTTTTGGCCTCGTCACTGATACTATCCTCACAATTGGTGTCAAAATTGTTCTCATTTTCATCCTCGTTATGTTTCCTATGTCTGCAGAACAGTCCTCTCTTCTCCAGGACATTCCCGCTTTCATCCTCCATATCCTCGTCATCTTCTTCCTGTTCCTCTTCAACTTCACCACTGCTTAGTTCCCTTATCTCTCGTATAGCATCACCTTGATCATTGTCGCCATCATCAACCAATTCGTCCAACTTCCCTGGGGACACCTGACTACGAACATCATTTCCCAGCTGACTTCTCACTGCTTTATCATTTCCAAGTTGCACCAAATTCTCCTCACCAGAGACTTCATGCTTCGCATGTTGATCGGAGGATCTATATTCCTCCTCGTCTTCGTCCTCGAAGTGACGTTTAGATTTATAAAACCTTTCAGCGCTCTCATTACTTCCATCCTCATCATCAAATGTCATGGATCTTTCTCTCTCTTGTCCACATGGTTCGGAAGCTCCATCGACCATGGCACTAGCTCTGTCTTCGTCCGACCCGGTCGGTCGCGACGCGTCGTTCCGACGAGCCACTCTGGCCTCTGGTCCAGGTTTCCCGCCCAGCTTGTTCTGGGACAGTTCCTTCACCCAGGCAATGTCGTCGTGCGATCCGAGCACGCTCTCCAGGAACAGGTTCAACTCTTTGCGATCGACGGGATTGCCAGCTTTAACAATACTCTGGAACGAAAGAACGGTGTTTTACGGATGCGTTCCAGAACATATGCACGCGCAGCGTAGAAGATCCCGAATCGTTACATCAAGATATAGACGCATTATTCCTGTATTATTCCTGACAGTCGTAATGAATCGCGTAGCCTGAGGGTACATTTACTCTTCTACTACATGCTACGTGGAGCGTGAATGGACCAATCAGAGAAAGCGCTCACACTTGCTAGACGTGCTGTGTCCATTTTTTCTACCTGCTATACGCGCTCAAGCCCGTTACGGCAAGTTTTGTTTATCTGTCAGAACTGTCAGGCCTAACTTGTCGACCACTCTCCAGGGATATCAGTTGTCGGCACTGTCATTGATGGTCCAACAATATCAAGAAGCTCGCGGTGTTCGATACGAGACATTCGATGGAAGTTTAAAGAATTTGAAGAATAACATAACCACAATTCAAAGTCTAACTATGAAGTCGTCACAGCGCTGAACAGTAACGGATTCGTGCGTGCGCATGTTGCCTGTTGCGCGTAGCATGTTGCGCGTAGCACAAGCAGAAGAGTAAACGTACCTGAACTGTCACAGCTTCTATTTGCTATTCAGGAGAATATAGGCGAGTATATTATGTAATGATAAGAATGTCCAATGCCATCCAGTGACCTTGAATATTGGCGCCGATGTCTTATGTCGCGATACTAGCACCGTGAAAAAATCAACAACAATTGTCTCAATCTGTTTGTCCGACATGAAATCGCCTGAATTGGTTGATGCGTATCCATACTTGCCTTGGAGGATACCGATCGGACGAATATATGAGACCTGGATTGCAAGTAGAGTCTTGAAGGGGGTGCACTGCATGAATGCATGAAGCGTGCAAGGAGCTCACACAAATCGAGAAATGTACCTCTGCTATTGTTTTTACATTTTCAAAAACCAGTGTAATTGAATGAAAAGTTTACATCTCCAAGATAATTGTATGCTCTTGAATTGATGTGACATTTTGTGTTTGTGAATTCATTCAGTTTTTAGATAATACGTCCATAAATTGCATCACATTCTTTTCATTCATTGACGTATTGACGATTGAATTCACTGAAATAGAATGCCATGTTCATTGAAGAGCATAAAATTATCTTGGAGATGTGATCTTTTCATTCAATTACACTGGTTTTTGAACATGGAAAAAATGTAGTGAAGATGAATTTCTCTATTTTTATAAGCACCGTGCATGCACCCCCCTTTTTCAATAATCATCATTGGTTTTCATTATACTTGTTCAGGTTTACAGTGTTGTTATTTAGTTCAAAGCCTTGCCACCGCACTTTTGTGCAACTGTAAGTGTACATAATGAATAAAAAATATTTAAAAAAACCGAGATTGAAAGCTAGACCCTGCGATCCCCTGATTGCAGTCACAACGTACTAGAATGAGGCCTTAGTCGTGAAACTCACATCTTGGTTCGTAGATTTGTCGTTAAACACGTCCGACGAGAGACATTCGAGCCACAGTGAAGCGAGTATTACCATTGTTCCTGATACGTGCCGTAAGGATCCACACATGCTCCTGCAGGCGATATTATCTGCAAGCAATCGACGGGCTACAGGTACACTCGCGCTAACACGAAGGACACATGAGGTTTGTTCGATTTGTCTGGTGCAGACTGCTTTGCCGACCCTAGTGCAGCACCGTGCGCGTTCGATTAACTCGGGGCAGCTTTAGCGCACCAGCTCTGGAGGTGGTGTGTTGGTGTAGTGCAGGTTGTTTTGGCGCATCTTTATGAATGCAACATGGAGGGGAATCATGACAATATTAATTACCAACAACAATCCAGTTGTCCAGGACGGGCACTATATGCTTTTTCTTCTGACGGTGAGTTATTTGTAACCTATGTTCATAACAATATAGAAAATCTACGATCATGTCAACGGTAAAAAGTAAAATCAACTCAAATGCCGCGTAACGCATTCGGACGTGTTCGATTCAGGGTGTAATATAGCAGCTCGGTGCTACACCAAACTGGCATGACGTCATTTCCATAGAGCAATGAGCCTACACCAACTGCCTCTGGTGCAGGCAAATCGAACAAACCTATGGATAGCGTATGCAGTGAGAGAAGCTTAAAGACAAAAGATGACTGTACTAGGCCTAATATGTCTGCCAGTTTTCCATGTTATCTATGGATCATGGGGTTAACGTGGCCCGAGATGACCACTGCGATCTCTTCTTGGCTACAGGCACAGGAGTGATGAGCTTTAGTCAAAGATATCATGTTTGGCCTTGGGCGTGAACATCAGCGCGCAAGTCTGTCAGATGTCAGATTGCAGTACAGTAAAATCTGTAATGGGGCGAATATAATTTTGCTGATTATTTCCAGTATTCTACTAATTATTTCTGGCCCCAGTAAACAATATCTGTTATATTTCCTGTTTCAACTGAAGTAGCTTGAAAACAATCCGCTCTTTGGTTGGTACACGGGTGCAGGTTGGCTGCGGGTACAAGATGGCCGACTGGCTAGCTTCACTCTGGTTAGGTTTAACGAGGGGGGGGGGTCCATAGGCCACCGACCAGCGCCATTGGCCAAGGTCTTCTATATTATATCAAATAGAATGCTTTACATAGGTTTACTTTCGGCTTCACTCGTTTACTAGCAGTTCGCTACTATACGCTATCCATGTATAGAAATCAGTGAACTCTACTGACATGGAGAACCAGCGGGTGATTACGCACAGCATGTGGAGATATTAACTACAAAACATACGTCAATTCTAATCTCCTCCTCCTAGCTTAGTCGAATAGGGCAGATTCGAACTGAAGTCGCTGGTTCGAGTCCCGCACAAGACGTAGTGCTTTCACCGACTTGACCCTATTATGTTCCTTTCATTTCATGTCATTTCACTCGTCATCACAACATTCTTACATAACCTAGCCTTGGGGTGGTAAGATCGACCCCCGTAGCTCATTCAGCTGAGCCACGCAATAGAGACTCAAATCGGGCGTGGGTTCGAGTCCCATGTCAACGTCCTTTCACTCATCACCACTTCTTATTACATTATCATCTGCTTATTCGTATGTACTAGTTGTTGGCAGGGTTGAAAAAACAGCTTTTTATAATTGCCGATTAGTTCTACAAATTTACACTTATCTACATACCGATACCAGACGTGGTGAGGTTATATCAAACTATCAAAATGATGAATTACTCTCCTACTGGCCTCCGTCCGTAGCTCAGTAGCTCTGGGGACTGAAATCACCGTTGGGCGTGGATTCAAGTTTTTGTAAACGTCTTTTCACAAAGGCCTAACATCACTTTTAAGTTTCGATATTACCAGCTCATTCGAACTCCCGTATAGCCTAGCTGTTGGTGGGGTCGTTAGGCCAACATCATGGCTTTCTACTGTAGGAACATACCTCAAATAGTGTAGATGGTTTGTAGGTTATGACGTGTCATACATGCTGTCATAGTTCAGCCATGACTGCTCGGAGTGACGGCCGGGTTCATGGATCTCATTCGAACAGTTTTACAATGTTTCAGAGCTGTCAATTAGTGCGTGGATCCATTTTGAAATGTGGAAATTCTGACGTATTACAAAAACTCATTTCAATACTGACATTATTATTTGTAACTGTCAGATTTTGTTTTATGTTCTTGTTTCCACCGGGCTGGCGCTCTGTGGAACGTCGACGGGGCTCTGGATATTATGCAGCTGAACCAAGGTGATTAGAGTGATTATAGAGAATGAAAATGGATGATATTTGTCGAATTGAAATCCATTTAGTTTTTTCCATATTATAATAATTCCATGTACGAGATGAAACAATAATAAAGTGCGAGTTGAGAAATGTCTGTGAATCAAGTTCCATGTTCTTTCAGACTCAATTCATATCCCAATAACCCTACATAACATATTAGGTGATAGCTTCAATTAAGTATTATATTTTATATGAAATAATGTGTATACATATCATGTACCCATAATACAATATATATATGTATGTGTGTGTGTGTGTGTGTATTGAACTTCTTGGATGCGATCCAATATCGAGATTTTTGGGATATTATAGCCATGTCATAGGATATACAGCTCGACCGGGACTCGAACCCGGTACCTTCTGATTACATGCCAGCTGCTCTCCCACTGAGCTACCGAGGTATTATTCTCATGTCATGGCTATACTTAGAGTGATGACACTTTATATATATATATATATATATATATATATATATATATATATTTATATTAATTGGTGTAAGCTTTCACAAGTATTATGTTTAGATAAAATCATGGTTTTAGGATTTTTCTTGTGTGTAAAATAATTAATTATCAATTAAACGACGTTTCGAACGAATTGCATCGTTCATTCTCAAGTTACAGAAAATATAAAAATTGACAAAAAAACTTGTCCAGTCGACCGATCGTCAGGTAGAACTGATTCTCTCTCTCTCTCTCTCTCTCTCTCTATATATATATATATATATATATATATATATATATTATTCATAGTAATGTTTTCGTATACACTTGTGTTAATTAAATGATTCATTTTATAATAATTAACACAAGTGTATCCGAAAACATTACTATGAATAATTTATTACCTTGTGAAAGCTTACATACATATATATATATATATATATATATATATATATATATATATATATATATATATATATATATAATATATATATATATATATATATATATATATATATATATATATATATATATATATATATACATATATATATATATATATATACGTCCACATTTGGAGTTGGATTGATTATAAATAATGCTTCAGTAGTAGGCCTAGACCTTTTTTCCATCAGGCATTTCCGTCTTTGGGATGATGCTCTCTCCTTCTCTCTCTCTCTCTCTCTCTCTCTCTCTCTCTCTCTCTCTCTCTCTCTCTCTCTCTCTCTCTCTCTCTCTCTCTCTCTCTCTCTCTCTCTCTCTCTCACACACACAAACACACAGTCAAATTATTTATTCAAAGAAAATCATACAACTATAATAAGAAAATAAATAAATCATCGAACTTAATAATAATAATACAAATTATATTTATAATATCTCAAAACGGTGATAGGCTCCAATATTTTGCAATCTCTTCACCACATCATCAACTGGCTTCTATCTCCTGCATTTAACAATCCAGTCGTCTAATCCAGTCCTCATTCATCTTCATTAAATGACTGACTTCGCATGTTGAGTAATCATCAATCATCATTGACGCTTGTCTGTATCAAGGGGGCGGTTCTCTGCTCCTGGAGTAACGACTCCAAGAACTCCAACTGGCCGACGAAATAATCGTGCACAGGTTTCACGGCCTCTTGGTCCTCGTCGGCCAGCTGCTTGTACTGGCCGACAAGTTGATGCAACAGGTCAATATCCAATCGGGTGCGCTCCTTCGACAGCGGGACACGCTCGGGAGAATCGCGCAGGAGTTTCGGAGCGAGGTGTGACCGCTTCGGCGCCAATCGGGTGCGCTCCTTCGACAGCGAGACACGCTCGGCTGAATCGCGCAAGAGTTTCGGAGACAGGTGTGAACGCTTCGGCGCCAATCGGGTGCGCTCCTTCGACAGCGAGACACGCTCGAGAGAATCTCGCAAGAGTTTCGGAGAGAGGTGTGAACGCTTCGGCGCCAATCGGGTGCGCTCCTTCGACAGCGGGACACGCTCGGAAGAATCGCGCAGGAGTTTCGGAGCGAGGTGTGACATCTTCGGCGCCAGTCGGGTGCGCTCCTTCGACAGCGGGGTACGCTCGAGAGAATCGCGCAAGAGTTTCGGAGCGAGGTGTGACCGCTTCGGCGCCAGTCGATGGCGCTCGATCGCGACTTTACTACGACGACATGCCTCCGGAGTGGCTTCAGTAACAGTCATGGAGTCTGAAGAACTGTCGATAAAATATGTGGATGTTGTTTCAGAATCGATTTCTGTGGAGTCCGAATATGCATCAGTGTCGTCCAAACATTCTTCAGTGGTACATGTCGAAGTTTTCACAGAATTATGTTCCTCCAGTTTTCTCTGGTACGATAATGGTTCATAAAAACCTTCTGATTTCAGCGACAACTTACTATTCCCTTCTAGCCACCGGATAAACTTCATCAGTTCCCTGGGGATCTTGGCACAGGGTCTCTGCCACCTGCTCTCCTCCGGACAATTCTCAGCGGTCTTCATTTTATGAGCCGCCACCCAATGGAAATCGTCAGGTTCGTCTAGTATCGTCGGCAAAAAGTGACACTTCAAACTCGAACCAAACTTCTTCCGTAAAGATTCTGAATCTTCGACGAAGTGGAATATCGTGGACACGATATCCGTTGCCAGCTGACCATCGTCCAGATCGCCTTTGTAAGGCTCGGCGAGTGAATCATTCCACTCGAATAAATCAGGAGTGTCTTCACAATCTCTCCTGCTCCGTTTCACTCCTGTGGGAGACCGAGGAGGCATACGATACCAGTCTTGTATTGCTCCAGAACCGACTTTTCGGTTGGGATGAATCACAGGTTCTCGAGAAGAATCGGGATGTCGTTTGAGTTGTTGAAATAGATTAGGTTTCTGCCTAATTTGAGGATGTATAACGGGATTACTTCTAGAACCTGGACAGTGGGGATATTGCATCATAGAGTTCGGTTGTTCGCTATATGGTGGGACTTGGTACCAGTCGTCGACGGGTGAAGCGTTTGCTGGTAAAGGATTAGGAACAGCGGGAGCTTGAAGTGGACTTATAAACGCGGGGCGGCTAGAAGATGAACACGGTCTAGAGGTGGAGCCACTGGTGGAGTAGGTATTCGACCTCGGATTCTGATAGCAGGGTCGAGAAGGAATGAGGTTGCGACAACTTGTTCTTCGTGACGTTGATAGTTGGAAAGAATTCGGAAAAGATGTTGGGAGCTGTGCACTGGGACCAGAAGTCGGTCGGCCGAATGTATTCGGACAAGAAGTGTCACCCGACAAGGAGGGAAGATTAGCACGTGTTGAGCGCTCAGGACAAGACGGACGACCTGTGGACCTGTCACTCGGGATATAACCACTCTTCACCACTTGAGCAGCACAAGGGTAATGCGAGGTTTGGGGTAAACCAGTTGGTGGATAAAGAGATTGATGAGAGTTCAAAGGATTTCCAAGTTGACGAGCGAGAGACGTTTCATAAAATTGAGGATTTATTGTCGGGCATGGCTCAGTTTGTTGAGAAGATCGAATCGGAGAGGGTGTCATGTATATAGAACTGCGAGTAGAATCAGAATCCAAATATTCCGGATTAATTGTGGGACAAGGCTTGGATTGTTCAAAAGATTGAATTGGCGAGGCTGTCGTATCAGGATTCGACAATTTAGGATTCAGAATTGGGTTTGGGATTTCGTACTCAGGGTTTAGAGTAGGTGAATGTTTTCCATTTGGCGGACGCACTATGGACGATGCCGTACCACATCTTTGACTTTCAGTTGACAAAGACGTAGAATCTTGACAGATTTCATCGGGATGTGTAGACATAGCTTGCGATTCAGGCGAAGAAGGTTCCAAAGGTGTCAATGTAATATGATGAGCTTTTTGTTTTTGACCAGGTTCGACACGGTGGTTGGGCTTACCATGCTGAGATATTTCATTGGAGGACGGAAATGTGAAAGGGGTGCTCCGAGTCGGAAAATTCTCATTATATACATGGTCTTGAGTGAGACAGGGTGAAGAACTTTCGGAGCTACACGGGGTAGTGCTATACTGCTGTTGTAGGGTAGCAGAAGGGGTAGTAAATACGTCAATTGAAGATGTATCCAGTGAATTTAATGAACTAGGATTTGGCATATTTTTTTCTGGTACCACAGTGTCAGTTATTTCCGTTGAAAAGTCCGGGATAAAAAGAGGATATAATGGAGTTTCCAGAAAATTTGCATCAAATATAGGATCTTCTTCTGGAAGATCACCGTATTGATCATCAGAGGTTGGCTCGGTGTCAAGCTCCGAGTCGTCACCCAGGAGAGCGTTATCGTGGCTTACAGTTGACACGTCATAATTCGCAGTAATCGAGAGTTCTTGTGAGTTACAATTGTTGCCATCGACGTAGTCCTCGAAACTATTCAAAAAACTTTCTTCCTTCATACAATCATTATTTCCATTCTCATCATTTCCATTCTCATCATTTCCATCCTCATCGCTTCCATTCTCGTTATCCATTTTCGAACTTCCGCCATCGTCTTCATGTACTTCTTTTTTTTCAGCAGCAACTTCGTTACCTTCAGCATCGTTATCATCAGTTTCTTTACCTTCAGTTTTACTATCTGAAGATCCACTGTTCATTTTCTCGTTCTCTTGGCTTTTCTTATACTCGTTTACAATGTCATATTCCGAGATCACTTCGCTGTTATCACTACACGGGATGTGTTTCCTCTTCTTCCTTTCTTCAGTGTACTCCTCATTGTTCGACAACGTCTGTGGTGTCTTTTTTCCATGGAAGAATTTCCATCGTCCTCCATCTGAATGGAATGTGTTCTCTCTTTTGTTAGTTCTCACTGACCGTCGAAATCCGTGCTGGTCGTCTGCTACCCGAGACACCTGAACACATTTCAACACATCATCATCTTCTCCGTTTGGTTTATCTTCTTCCATTTCATTAGAATAACTGTTAATTCTCTTATTTTTGCCTGGCTCACTATTGTCATATGTTTCATGACTATGTGATTGAACAGAGACATCTGGTTTCAAGGGTAGCGGCATCTCGACTCTGGAACTAAGAACATCATTTTTCTTCAAGCTTTCATCTGAAGGTATGAATTTTTGTTCGTTAATTTCAACTGATTCCAACCCCTTATTTCCTTGCAGACCATTTCTAGACAATGACTTCATATTTGCTGTACCTCCATTCAGATTCTTCAATATCTGATCAACTCGACTCGCTTCCACTTCAAACGGTTTCAGAAACGCTTCCAGACCAGAATTATCATTCTCTTTGTTTTGTACTATAGCATCAAACTTGGGTTCAGCGAACCATTTTTCGTACTGATTAAGATGTTTCAATCTCATCTGATCCCAACGTGTATCCAATAATGGTGATTTGGTCGTCGCTTTCTCCGCACATTCTGACGATAAAATGTCATTGTTGTCCTTGCCGAAGTCTGTTGGAACCTGATCAACTATTGGCTTGAAATTGTTGTAGACAAAGGATGGAACATCAGAGTGTTGTTTGTGAGTGGTAGATTCAGACTTGGAGAAGTTGGGAGTATGCGGGAAGTTGGTAGATGCAGATTTCTCGGAAGTGGAGGAACAATACTTTCGAGACGAACTTGGAATCTGAGAGGCAGATGGGGTCCTGTTTTCCGAAGCATCGTAGAAAGAATTAGTAGATTTCATAGCTTCAAGGAGAGTTGTTTTTTCACGCGTAGGTAGCTGAGTGCTCTGGTAAGCTGAGCTCTGAGTGGATGAATGAGAAGTAAAACATTCAGGAAATGAAGTGAAGGAATCAGAAGAAGTCTTTGGTGCGGTAGGCATCGTGGAAATATAGTCAGCTTTTTCTGAAAATGGCGTCGTTAAAAGTTCTTGGCAGAAATTAGAGAAGTCAAAATGCGTTGACGACGAATGCTTAGTAGTATGGGTGTTATGTTTTCTAGAAGAAGTGACCATTTGATAACCAGGATTCTTAGACGTGGAAGTGTGTTTAGATTCTTTATGATGAGTGGGGATTACAGATGGAATAACTGTGCATGAATGAGTAATTGAAATACGACCATTTTTATTTCTAAACTTAGTGGTTCTACGATGAGAAGGTCTCCTCGACGAAGTATCGATTTCAGACGTATCACAGTTAACAGATTTCTCAGAACATGAGGAGTGTTTACATGGCTTTGGAAACGAGTGGCTTGTTTTCATTCGATCAGGATTTTCAGACGGAGTAATTATCGACCACTGATCTGGAGAAAGCCTAAATTTAGGAGGGGAAGGGTGCGATTTTGAAGGATTTTTGGATTTCGTTTTTGTGGTCACAACTGAAATCTTCACATACGTGGGATTTTCATTAGGTTGGTGATGAGAGGAACCGACTAAACACTCTTGACAAAAATTTGAGAAATCGAAGGGCGTTGTAGACTTATGCTTTATAGAATGACGGATTGCATTTTCACTTGTGCTAATAGTTGAAGATCCTTGAGTACCGGTATGCGTAATAGTTTCTCGAGAAGATGTTGGTGATTCTGACGAAGAGACACAACCCGTGGTATAGGTCGGAGAAGTTGTAGGAGTTACGTTTGGTTTTGAACATATGTGATTATGTTTCGACTTTGAGGGAGATTTAAGAAGGTTGGACGACTTCGATGAACGAGAGGTACAAGCTGTGGTATGTTTAAGAGAAGTTTCAGGACTTTGACTTTTTTCCGAACATTTGTGATCATCTTCTGACCTTGAAGGAGACGTGAGAAGGGTGGAAGACTTTGAAGAACCAGAGGCACATGCAGTGGTATGAGTTGCAGGACTTTGACTTGTTTCTGAACTTACATGATCAGTTTCTGACCTTGAGGGAGGTTTAAGAATGACGGACGATTCTGAAGGAGAGCCACATGCAGTGGTATATTTAGGAGAAGTTGTAGGACGTACGTTTGGTTTTGAACTTATGTGATTAGGTTTCGACTTTGAAGGAAGAGTGGACGACTTCGATGAACGAGAGGTACAAGCTGTGGTATGTTTTGAAGAAGTTGCAGAACTTTGACTTATTTCTGAAGATTTGTGATCATCTTCTGCCCTTGAATGAGATGTGAGAAGGGTGGAAGACTTTGGTGAACAAGAAGCACATGCAGTGGTATGTTCAAGAGAAGTTGCAGAACTTGGACTTGTTTCTGAACTTTTATGAACAGCTTCCGACTTCGAGGATGATGTGAGAAGTGAAGTTTTTCCCGTAGTGGTATCGACTGTACAAGTTGTCGGTGACGTAGTTTTCAACGAGAAAGAATCTTCCGACGATGTACGGATCGGAGTGGAAGATTTCTGAAGTCCGGAACGATCAGTTGAAGAATTTGGAGAAGAAATGAGAGTCGTAGAGCTAGAAATTGTTTGCGTGGTGATAGGTATAGTGGTAGGTTCTTGAGTACTGGTAGGTACTTTAGTAGAATCAGTGACATCGGAGGTACGCTCTTCTGATTTATTGAGAGGAGCGCTAGTAATCGTAGATAACTTTTGACTCGAAGTAGTATTCAAGGCTTTTTGTTGAGGAGAAGCGGACGTGGTACGTTGAGAACTGGAAGAGCTAGACGTACCCCGAGTTGTACACGGGGTAGATTTTACTTCTGATGTGGAAGGGCTAAACGTTTCTTGACCGCAAGTGGGCTCATTCGACTTTTCTTGAGAACAAGTGGATATATTCAATGCTACTTGAGAAGAAGATGCAGGAGTTGTAGAATCATTGGTACAATTGGGAAAATGTGTCGTTTTTTTAAACGAAGTAGAAATGTTATTCGTTTCTTCGAAAGAAGTTCGAATAGATGAGGGTGCTGTGGTCGAAGTAGTCTCTGTTGTAGAAGTAGTAGGAGCCTCGGACGAAATTGATGTTTTGGGAGCTTTGGATCCTCTAGATGTTATTGGTAATTTGGATGTGGTCGCTGCTTTTGATGAAGAAAGTGCTTTGGACGTAGCAGGAACTTTGGATGAAGAATGCACTTTGGTTGTGGTGGTAGGTGCTTCGCATGAAGTAGGCGCTTCGCATGTGGTCGGAGCTTTCGTTGAATTAGTTACTTTCTTGAACTTGGCTTTCAATGCCTTCAATAATTTATACGATCTAGGTTCTTTGGTCGCATTTTGTGCTTTGCATGAAGAAGTTGCTTCAGATATTACGGTAGATGTTTCAGAATCAGTAGTTTGATCGGATGAAATATATCGTGCTTCAGTTGCAGCAGTTGCTTTATTGGGATATATTATTTTGGATAAAGTAGCTGCTTTGGTTGGAGTATTTGCTTTGATTGAAGAATGTTTCTTAGTTGAAGTCACTTTACTTGTTGTGTGTTCAATACTCACAGTGTTCTGAGCTGACGCCATCGAACTAGTCACAACTGCTGCACTCAAATCCAGCGTGGCCGAATGATCAACATTCAAACCACTTCCCGTACAAAAATCATCCGAACCATTTATATATTCTGCAACTTCATCCAGAAACTTGTCGCTCTCATCTTCTCTGTCACCACTCCCGTCGCTCTCGTCGTCGTCCTCTTCTATTATCTCCTGGAGCAACTCTTGGATTCTTTTCAATATTTCAGAACCATCCTTCATCGTTCCGTTCCCGACAGATGCCTTCCCTTTGATGCAATCTCCACGGACTTCCCCTGCTAGTGTTCGATTCGCATCGGGTGCTTCTTTCACTTTATCTAATCTGGTCATATATTGTATCGGAACATTGCTTACGCCATCTTTTTCATTACGACACTGCTTCTTCACAAATAATACATTCGTATCACTTCCATCATTTCTTCTTGAATATCCTTTACCTATTCCTGTCTTCATAGCATCATCGTATTCACTCATTTCTCCCCTAGGTAATACACTACCTGCATTCTTATCAGCTATATTGTTCGCACTATGCTCAGGCGTCAACTCATCCCCCGCTGAAGAAAGATCAACTATATCGCTCAGCAGCAGTTTACCAGAATCTCGATTGAGACCATTAAAAATACTGTCGATCAATGCTTTCTCCTTGTCGTTCTCCTCTTTTTCCTTCTTCATCTCGTCCTCTTTCAATTCCCTCTTTCTCTTCATTTTCTTGTCACCATACTTCTCTACTATAGACACACTCGCAACCTCTTCATCGTGTACCTCGTCATCCTCTCCGATCTGTTCCTCCTTCTTGCCACCAACCTCATCTGGAACATCTCCCTCGTCTCGAGTTCCTCCAGGCCCATTATCAACACTTCCCTGGCACTCATTCACATGTTCCAGTATCGAATCTGATCGACCTTTTAATCGAATGTAGCCGTGTACATTTTCTGGATCCGTTTCCTTGGAATTGTGTTCACTCAAACAATTCTTGAATTGATTGCGTTTCTTTCTTATCGGCAACTGAGTGTTTCTCCTGATCGTTTCTTCGTCGATCCTCGTGTCTTGATTACCTAATAAACGTTTATGATCGTGAATGTTCGGGATATCTTCGGGATACGATCTCTCACCGAACAACGCGTCATCAGGGTTAATCAATTGGTTCCCGTTATGTTCGGGAGGTGAAGAACGGTAAGAGGAACTCGCGTCCAGGTTCCTCCTGAACATCGGACTGAGTTCCTCGTTCTTGTGTTTTATCAGATCCTGGATCGCCTGGAGCTGATCCTGCGAGCGTAACACGTTATTCAGGAAGGTGTTCATCTTCAGATTGATTTCGTTATTAGAGTTCCTGGATGAAGGGAATGCCTGGAATAAAATAACCAATTCGAACCCATGAATGCTTTTGATGATGATTATTATTGATTGCTTAACGACCCCACCAACAGCTAGGTTATACGGGTTATATTATGAAACTGTGAAGTGATGATAAGTGAAAGTACATTTACAAAACCCCATGCCTTGAGCGGGACTCGAATCCACGGCCAACGGTGATTTCAGTTTCTGAAGCGCGCCTCAGCTGACTGAGCTACCGAGGGCAGCTATTAATTCTGAACATTTGCTCTCGTCATCATACACTCTCGGGCAAACGTATTTCTACGATATCAAAATGTACATTTTGATGAAATCTACGCACTTCATTCGGCTAATCCTGACACATACTTTGTCTGCTAGTAATAAAGCGTTTAATATCAGTAAATTTGAGTTCAGGATGCAAATAAATATGATTTGATCTGCCACCTTATGTGAACGCAATTGTGCCTCTTTGAAAAATTGAAGGAAAAAGATTTAATGATAAAAATCCATAATTAATGAAGATTTCAGTATAATTCCACGCACGAAAGAAATCCACGAACGAAGAAGGCTCGAACCACCCGTGCGCTCGTGGTTTAGGATAGGGGGAACGGTCAATCGGAACCTTACAGGTATAACTGGTTCAATAGTCCTAGAACGTCATCACGGATTCGTTCATCATTTCATGAAGAATTGGTGGAAAATATCCACATTTGATTATCGAGATATATTAATTATAATTTCTGTGTCGGTGTTTTCTCCATTCGCTTTTCAAAAATGTATAAATATAATTCTCGAATCAGAGACAAATACTATGGAAACATCAAAATATGTGAGCCTAATAAATTCAATGAAACTAAAATGTTATCCGAGTAGAATTGAGATCGAATTTTATCACATTTTACTCCACCTTCAGAAATCTGAACAACTTTGGCTGCCTTTCATAACCCAACTGAATATAAATAACATATTCCTTCCGAAAGAACGCGACGATCATAAAATAATTCCAGAGATACGATCTCGTTCTTATAGTTCTTGTCGTCGTTGGCACGGTCGTTAAACACAACAATAGGTATAGTCGGTCGTTAAACTACAATAGATAAGTATAAGTTATTTGATACCCGGCCCGAGTATGGGAGTTCGGAACATTTTATAGCTGTTATGGTGTACGTTGGCAAACACTTTACTCCGAAGTGGGAAGTTAGTTTTAAGCGAAGTTGGAGTCGTCTGCATGCAGCTAACACCAGGCCGTTTCACCCCACTCTTGTTCCATCAAACACGGACTAGATAAACACGAAATAAGACTGTTCAAGGCGCGCTAACATTTCATTCCACGAAATAAACACGAAATAAACACGAAATAAGACTGTTCAAGGCGCGCTAACATTTCATTCCACGAAATAAACACAAAATAAGACCGTTCAAAGGGGCGTTAACATTTCATTTCACGGAATAAACACGAAATAAACACAAAATAAGACCGTTCAAAGGGGCATTAACATTTCATTTCACGGAATAAACACGAAATAAACACGAAATAAACACAAAATAAGACCATTCAAAGGGGCGTTAACATTTTATTCCACGAAATAAACACGAAATAAACACGAAATAAGACCGTTAAGACCGTTCAAAGGGGCGTTAACATTTTATTCCACGAAATAAACACGAAATAAGACCGTTAGGACCGTTCAAAGGGGCACATCTTGCACAAATTCAAGGATTTAACACTTTTTGAAGACGTAGTTGCGTTTCTCATCGTAAGCCTCGTCCTGGAATGTCGTAATAGCAGCCAGCTATGTGAAGGCAAACGGCGTTACTTGTTTGTCACGTTGGCAGGCGGCCTCTCCTCTCGGGGAGACAAGTATAGCGCGAGAGCGAAGAAACTGTACGAAATGTGCGCATACAAGTGTGTTTATATTTCCAACAGCGCAGAAACGCTCTAGCTCCACGTTAAGAGCGCTGCGTGCACGGTGTTCAAAGGGTCGATAGATTTAGCCGTTCCAAAGGGGCACATCTTGCACAAATTCAAGGATTTAACGCTTTTTGAAGACGTAGTTGCGTTTATCATCGTAAGCCTCGTCCTGGAATGTCGTAATAGCAGCCAGCTATGTGAAGGCAAACGGCGTTACTTGTTTGTCACGTTGGCAGGCGGCCTCTCCTCTCGGGGAGACAAGTATAGCGCGAGAGCGAAGAAACTGTACGAAATGTGCGCATACAAGTGTGTTTATATTTCCAACAGCGCAGAAACGCTCTAGCTCCACGTTAAGAGCGCTGCGTGCACGGTGCTTACACAAACCGAGAAATGGATCTTCATTATTTCTTTTTATTTCCAAAAGTCAGTGTAATTGAATGAAAAGTTCACATCTCCAAGATAATTGTATGCTCTTTAATAAATATGACATTCTATTTCAGTGAATTCAATCAGTTTTGAGATAATACGTCAATGAATTTCATCACATTCTTTTTATTCATTGACGTATTATCTTAAAACTGATTGAATTCACTGAAATAGAATGTCATACTAATTCAAGAGCAACTTTTCATCAGAATTACACTGTGTTTTGAACATGGAAACAATTAGCGAAGATGAACTCGTCTATTTGCACCGTGCGAGAGCGCTCGGCTACTCACGTCTGCTGCCGTGTCGGCGCGCGCACGCAGGCAGGCACACAGAACAGCTGATCGGAGGAAAACGCGCCAGAAGCTGCCGTCCATCTGGCAGGCCTAGATACACGCCTGCAAACACAACAAGCATTGGACCACACCGACACACACACACAGCCGTCGCGATATGCGGCTGCTGTTGGCGTTGTTGTTGTTGTTGTTATTCTTGTTGTTGTTGTTATTCTTGTTGTTGTTGTTGTTGTTATGTTCTTGTTGTTTTTGTTGTAGTTGTAATTGTTGTTGTTATTCTTGTCGTTGTCGTTGTTGTGTTTATTCTTGTTGTTGCGAGTAATCTACCTGATCCAACTAACCCAACCAACCTAACCGGACGAAACCTGAAACCATAACATAATGTAATCCAAGTCACCAGTCATGCTAGGCCTACATTATAACAGTAACCAACATGGCTGTTTGTACATATAGCCACTTCTCATAATGTGACCCAAGCTTGTCCACAATGCTTGTAGGTACATAGGCCTCCTTCCGTGACCGCATGTCAGATGCAGTTAATTACAAATATATGCGCCGTTTGACCTGCGCAAGGGCGGTCTGAAATAATCACAATCGCGCACACTCATTGGAAACTCTAATTATATAACCAGGAGTACCAAGCACTAAATCACAAAACAAAATCTCAATCTTTTCGACAAGTCTATTATGGGCTTAACTCGCTTGACCGCCCAGCAGACGACGTGTCCGACCGACCGTCTCCCCTGCCAATAACCACTAACGATCTGTCGTTTCGATCCGTCATCTCCTTGAGCTTATTACGTCCCACACGCAAGCAACGCTAAATTACCCTCCGTAATCTCCGCTCATGCAGCAGTCATTTGAGGTTAAGGACGGACAAACAATCTGTCAAAAGTTCAAACTAAACTTATTTCAAGCTATAAATTATACGGACATTCTAGACTGAGTTATTTTATCCACAGTATATCAACTTATAACCAACCTGGGAATGGGCGAGTCCAATAGAGATGAGATTCGAATAATTCACCGTCAAATAGATTCGTAAATATAAAATACGCATTGATATTTTGTGTTTTTATCGAATAGGTATTTGGTTTAGTCTCTTCCAGAAGGCTGTGGATTTGTTATTCATACATATGTATCGAGAAAGCGGTGGATTTAGCCAGTGCCTATTTGATACACAGTGACAGAAAAGGAGTTCAGATTTAGCGCTCGAGAATACAACAGCAGATATTATGTAAAATAAAACAAATTCAGCTGAATGAGAATTTTTGGGGCTGAAGACCAGAAAAATGAGCAAAATGTGTTTTTATTTACACCATCTTGAAGGTATTAGAAATATCTGTGTTATGAATTACCGGTAATATAATGTTTACCTTTTAGAATATCACCTGAATCTGATATTTGCCCATCACATTTTAGCGCTCCGGGCAAGGACTCAATATAGTAAGCCTCCAAAACTAAGTTTGCAGTGCATAGCAAGGAAGGAGAGAATTAAGCTCCGCAGAGAAATTTTTCAAAATTTTATGTTTTCCAATTCGATTCTACGGGTTTTGAGAATTACACGATATTTCTCGAATACATTACTGTGAGCACCCACCAGCGGGGGGCCCACCGGCCAGTACGTGCCTGGCCACAACTACATCTTATTGAATCATTGAGTGTTTATTTTCTCACCGAGTTTCTGTGATTATCGGTTTTTCACGTTCTCCCCCTCCCCCCCCCCCCTTCCCTCCCCTCACCTGACCAATTAGTTGATTAACTTGTAAGTGCAGTTGTCCCGGCGAGTGTCGAGCACGCTTTCAACGCGTGTTTAGATTACCCGGCCACCCGGGCCGAGTTATTACCTGTAATGACGCACACACGTCGCGTGCGTGGCACGCCCGACCGTCGCGGCTGGAACACCCGATCGCCACGCCATGGATACAATCATGTCATATATCACTACAATCTTATAGTGGCCTATATGTATACACATGTATATATATATATATATATATATATATATATATATATATATATATATATATATATATATATATATATATATATATATATATATATATATATATATATATATATATATATATATATATATATATATATACATTTTTTATATTGGGTTTAACGACGCACTGTTATGATAGCGCAGATCTATTGGCGTCGCGGATGGATGATTAATGAGATGAAGGTTCTTGAGTAATGGGAAGGATAGTGGGAAGGAAGCGGTCGTGGCCTGTTGTAGGAACCATCCCGGCATTAGCCTAGACTACAGAGGGAAACCACGTAAAACCCCTGTAATGATGGACGGCGGCGGGGTTCGAACTGGGTTCGGAATACCCCTCGCCTCCCGGATCACATGAAGCGAGCGCGTTACCCACTGCGCTACATGTGCCGGTATATATATATATATATATATATATACTCAATACGCATCACGTCCGATGCATGCCGATGAAGTGAGCGATCGCCCGTCCCTCCTATCTACAAGTATGAGCGATCGGACGTTTCGACCGGGCTGCACGATATGACTGTGTACCAGACGGCTTGACACTCTGTTGAAGCCTGGGGCGGACCGGGGGCAGGCGGGGGGCGGTCAGCACGATGGAGCTGCATAATGCACGGGCAGGTAGCTTGTTAGATCGGCGGGCTGATGTTCCTAACATGCAGCAATAGTATAATACGTATTGATGTAATATAACATTATGATATAATATGACAATATAATGATAACAAAATAATTATGGGTGGTAATAACAAAAACTTGTGCATAATGCATGAGCAGAAAGTGAGGTTATGTTGGATTATTGTTGACTATTGTTACCACCAGGTGGCACTAGTGTCTCCTCTACATCGCAACAAGTCTTTTCATTTTAATGCTGCTCAACGACCCCACCAACAGCTAGGTTATACAGGGGTACGAATGAGCGGGTGATAATGAAACGATGAAGTGATGATAGGTGTAATGGATGCTTACAAAAACCCATGCCTTATGCGGGACTCGAACCCACGCCCAACGGTGACTTAAGTGTGTCTACCGCTAGCGATAGTTGACTGAGCCACGGGTTGCCTGTAACTCGGTCTCAAAGGAAGCCGCGCCGTCCAGATATTGCTATCTAGTAATTTCAGTAGTAAGAAAAGTAGAAAAGTAGTAATTTTCAGGCGAGAATGCATTGCAATAATTGAAAATTGTTCATGGAAACAGGACCCTTTAGCAGACATCAATGTAGGGTTCTGGGATAAACCCTAATTCCTCTGACCACTCTATTATAATAATGTAACCTATATATGTTGTGTGACGTTGTTCATAGACATATTATGAATCTATTTTGTAATTCATAGATAGATTGTAAATCCATTTTGTATTTTTGTTTTTATTTTGTCTATTTTGAGTATATGCTGGACATCTGAATGCACGAGCTAATAAAGTCGACAGGAAACAAAGTACAGGCCACATCATTGATACAACTAGACGGTTTGAGAAGAAAGCTGAGAACCGAGGGAGGTAAATGAGGAGAACAGAAAATTATGAGCCAACTGCCAGCTATTATAAAACAGAATATAACCTTAACACAATAAAAATTCAGGGTTTGCTATTTGGAGCTAGAGGAACTATCCCAAAGCTGGTTGAAGAATATATGAAAGATTGGGAAATTTCAGGGATAATTTCCAATATTGTCATCACTATCATTAGAGATTCAGTCTTTATTCTCAGAAATCATCTTTATGGTCATTCAATTATTACTCACTGTACAAATCATATATATTTTCACTTACTCCATGCCATCAACACAAACCATATTCACTCTTTCATTATTTTTCATTAAACTAGGAAAACGCCGTATATGCGTTGTTAGACGAGCGAATAGTAATAGTATGGGTAAAAATGGGTAAAAATGGGTAAAAATGGGTAAAAACTGCTTCGAGTGGTACCAATTTAGCACATTTTATGTTTTTTCTTCAGAATGGCTGACCTGATCAAGCTGCAAATTTTTAGAAATGTGTATCAAAATGTAATTCAACTTCACGCAGAATTTCATTTTTTCGGAACATAAAAAAATCCCTTTTTTATGTATTTTTGAAATTTCTAAAATTCAAACAAAAAAAAGTTACCACCCGATAATGCCACAAAACTATACAGATCTAAATTAGATGAGGAACCATATTTAAAGAGAGTTTGAAGTCGATAGCTGTAGCCGTTTGACCTGTGGAGAACCGACAAAAAAACATAAAAAGACAAAAAAAAAACACGAACACCAATTGTTTTCAGTATGTCACATTGAATCCTCGCTAAAGCTCGTCTAATTAGATATTGCGATATGCTAATATATAGCGCTACACAATTCAATGGGAACGTACGCACAGCGGCTGTATTGCTAGATGATGGGTGTGTGTGTAAGATATATTTGCTCATATTTACATATTTATTTATTCATTACAGATTGTTCATAAAACAGGTGGTAATGGTTACTATACCTAATGAAATTACAATCAAACATTCTCGATATAATTATACTTTATTTTTTTCTTAGTTCTCTTCTTGAATCACCAATCTTCGTTATGTTCTTGATATCTTCTTCCAATTCATTCCATTCCCGCGTCGTTCTTTGAATGAATCCATATTTACCTACTTCTCTATCCACTTTTTCCACTTCCATTCTTACCCCTCCCCTCGTACTTCTTTGTAATCCCTTTCCAATTCTATTGCTTAATTCATCCCATCCTGTATATTCATTCTTGACTCTAACAAAATTGCACATTCTTTCTATTTGTCTTCGTTTCGCCAAATTTTCCCATCCCATTTCCTCAATCATTTTACTTGGTCTTTCTATAACTTGTTGAACCACATCCTTATTGTTCCTGATAATCTTCCAGCGCTTCTCTCTCCCCAATACCCTTCTTGCAGCAACCCTTTGGTTGCTCGAGAGAGTGATTCATTCAGAGACCTAGTCACATCTGGACCAGGCTGGACGCAGACCGCGGGGGGCGCCTGAACGGCATATACCGGAACAAAGTGGACTCGGTGGTGTGACATGGGCTTGGTGTCCAACCTTAACTGAACCCTAACCACATTCCATTGAGAAGTACCCCGAAGCCCATGTCACACGACCGAGGCGACTTTATTCTGGTATTCGCTCTTCAGCGTCCCCGAACGTAGGACGGGCAGCATTGAGAGGGAGTGAGGCCAACCTGAGCGGAGGGGAAATACCGCGTGACACGGGGAGAAGCAAGCAGACTAGTATAGGGTTATACACAGCGATCCCCGCACAACACCGTTTCATTTTGATTCTCAGAGGAGACTGGATAACGAGGCTGTAAGTCACATGGAAAGACGCAGACATATATGCTGATTACCACGAAGTACATTTCTCAATAGAATTGCCACAACAGTCACAGCAATCAATGAGTAAAATCATTTGTTTGGTCTAACTCGGAGGTCCGCCATAAGAATAACGTCACGAAATATTCCCAGTCAGGCTAGTATCACCGTGTCACGTGACTTACTCCCACCCCGCGCCTACAAGCATGTCGGCTACATCTATGCGCACTCTGATAGTTTGTAAGCTCTATGGATTGCTTAGATGAAGGTGTCTTAGGTAATGAGAAGGCTAGCTGGAAGGAGTTGGTCGTGGCTAAGGAACGCGTTTGCCTAGTCTATATATATAAAGCTGAAAATCCGGACGGACGGTGAGCGTTGTCGGGGCACATGCGCAGTGCGCGAGAGGTGTGTGGGTGCGCGGAGGGGAAAGGGGCCGGTTCCGGGACAGCTATGAGCATGTTGATCTAGATCATTGTCCTTGAAGCCTGTCATCGCATATCATACATCGCATCGAATGGTCTGGAATCTTTGGTCTGGAATTTATACGCAGCCTATGACAAGTAGGTATACGGGCAACAGATCAGTAGACATACCTGTCAGCGCACGAAGCAGGGCCGACTCGCATACTCCCGAGAACCGAGATAGTTTTATCAGTGAAAAGGCGGCGGTTTAACGCGCGTTAGCACATCGGAAACTTACGGGTAAGTTTCTTACCTTGCCAAAAATCGTACACTAAGAAAACGCTATATGTAAGAATCTTACACTGGGAAAACGCTATATGTAAGCGTTGATGGATGAGCGAAGTTGCAGAAAATGATGAAGTGTAAATACAATCAGTTTATACTTTTTCCCTTAGAAACGGCTCATCAAAAAAATTTAAAATTACCTAAATTATAGACAGCCACAATGTACATAACCAGTATGTTCTCTTCCATTCAATCCCTTTCGCTACATCCCGTGAAAAACAGCGCGCGCAAGAGTATCTCCATGCTGTTTACTGTCCTATAATAACTTCACACGTGAATGGAACTCATTAGAAAGGGTAAACACTATAAATTGCACCCGGGCAACGCCGGGTATTTCTGCTAGTGTATAGATAATACTGTGACAATATTCAATCCGAAGTGGGAGCTAGTTCCGGCCAGAGAGCATCCACTTGTGTTGACCACCTGTTGTCCAGGCGACATCCATCACAACTCCTTGACTTGTTCCTGTCATTCCCTCCTCATCCAGAAGAGCTCCTCCCGGGCTCGATCAGACACGTGACAGATAACAAGTGGTGTTGCATTTCCTACCAGTTCTGTTGTTTTATTTCCGTTCTGCGGCCGGCGATAAATTACCTCAGCTAACATCAGCTTACCTGAAAACAGAACAAAACAGAAACAGGTCAAATAACTTCATAATGGAAATATTACAAGAAGTACTTGGACCAACCCTCGAATCCACGGACTTGGATGAAAACTTAGACCGTGTATATATGGTTTCAGAAAGAAACCGGAATGGAATAGTACCAGAAAGACATGCAGCGCTAGTTTTACTATACAAGGTTCATTGCTTGTTTTGTGCACAATTAAATCATATTTCAGAGACATTCGAATTTTGAAAGTTCGATATATTTTTGTATTCGATATCCAGTTTGTATACTCGACATTTCGTTTGAGATCGCCATGAAATGAACGTTCCAGCCTTTAAATAAGTGAATAAATAAACCGGTACTTTATTGGAATAATTGATAAATACATGAATGAATGAATAGAAAGCACGTTATTCCGAGTGCCAGTCAGGCCTAGCGGCAGGCCTAGGAACCTCGACTCACTTTCTTCAAGAAACTTCAACTCATAAAAGAGCTAGTTACTATGGAAACACAAGTTAATAACAAGAGAAATGAGTTGTTAAACAATTACCACATCCAACACACTCTTTTCTCTATCCAGATAATCTCGCCGTTCTATTGGTCGTTCAGCAATCCCCCCCCCCTCCCCTCATGACTGTTTCCCTCGCGTGGTTTCCTCCGACCACGCCAGCTCTGTCGGCTCGCGACTACACTCACTTAGACAGGTTTTAATATTGATTTCCAATTAGCTGGCCGTCACACGCTCGCGGCTCGGGGGGCCGGGGGGGCCGGGGGCACGCGACACCGGGCAGGTGACGTGATTGGGCCTGGCTCGCCGCAACAGACTGGGACTTCAGAGGTAAGTACTATGGCAACATGTATAGTCTTTCACTTGCGAGAAGTGCTACTGACATTAGCAACAAAGACGTGTCCGAATTTCAATGCTACTTGACTATGACTTTCAATCCTGTACTTGTACTCGGGACTTGGACTTGCGACATGTGAACTTGCATTTCAGACAGTCCAGCAAGTATTCTACAACAACACCATCTAGTGACACCGGGCTTATGGCGGGAACTGTTATAACCTCACTTTGGTCTATTTATTAAAATAAAACAGCGATATTTCCTATAGTAAGTGAGATGTTCCGCACAAATTGAAAGCTGCTACTTTATTACAGAAATGAGATTACATCTTTTTGTAGGTTTCTGTTGATGAATGGAAACATAAATGTGATACAGATTTAGGTGACCCAATTCAGAAGCACACGAGTCAAGATCAGAGGAACGCGTGCCATGTATGCTTGTGAACTTTCAAACTTGACTTCTCATTTTCAGGGACGTCGTTAGGGGGTCCAAAGAGGGGCGCGCGCCTCCCCAATCGACATTTGCGCCCCTCCAATAATGTATCCTCTTTAAAAATATAAAAATGTTCACCTATTACGAATAAACACACAATGAAATATTGCTACTTATCAATATGAATTATATCAGTATAAACTCCTTCCTCAAACTTCCTTCCAGAAGTGATAAACATACATGGTTCGTTTCTACGAGAATGACTCTGGATCCCGGTGACACGTTTCTTCGAATTCATTCAGATCTCCAACTCGTTTTGGGCATTTCAAAACTCATTATAGCGAATAACTAATACACACGTAACGCATGCTTTGTGCTCCTCGTCCAACGATATTTCATATTTAGCGATAATAAAGTACACAGAACTACACAAACTCACCCCTGTTCTTGCCGACAAAACCGAATTAGCCGGCGATATTACTTGATGATATTTCCAAATTCTTACCTGAGCCCCTCCAATACAGAAATCCTAACGACATCCCTGCTCATTTTATGACCTCGGACGTTCCTAATGACGTCACTTCCGTACTTTGAGCAAGGTCAAGTATACAAGTACGCATGAATGAGGCGGCCCAAGTCCTGGCTCTGCTTACAAGGAAGGGCTACGAAACACGACGACTGTCTGCAGTCCAAGACATCGAGACTATATATTGTGTCGCCATGATAGATAGCTCTGCCAATAGCATATCGAAGTTCAAGTTTTTTAGACAAGCTTTAGCGAGGATTCAATTTGATATACTGACAAAAATTGGTGTTCGCTTTTTTTTTTTATGTTTTTTTGTCGGTTCTCCACAGGTCAAACGACTATAGCTATCAACTTCGAACTCTTTTTTTTTTCAATAAGATTATTCATCTAACTTAGATCTGTATAGTTTTGTAGCATTATCGGGTGGTAACTTTTTTTTTCAAGAATTTTAGAAATTTCAAAAATACCCATTAGAATAACACAGCGGAAAAAAAAGAAAATATTTTCATTTTCCAAAAAAATGAAATTTTGCGTGAAATTGAATTACATTTTGATACACATTTCTGGAACTTCTCAGCTTGATCGGGTCAGCCATTTTGAAGAAAAAACATAAAATGTGCTAAATTGGTACCACTCGAAGCAGTTTTTACCCATTTTCACCCATACTTTTACTATTCGCTCGTCTAACAACGCATATATGGCGTTTTCCTAGTATGATAGCTCTTCCAGCATATCGAAGTTCAAGTTTTTTCTATATATTGAGTTTAACGACGCACTGTTATGATAACTGAGATCTAATGGCGTCGGATGGATGATTAATGAGATGATGGGATGATGAGGTGAAGGTTCTTGGGTAATGGGAAGGATGGTCGGCGGCGGGGATCGAACCTCGCCTCCCGGATCACAGTTCAAGTTCCTTCGAGCATACGAGCTTGTTCCCGGTGGCTCGCTGGGAACTGACGTCAACAAATCCACCGAATCACTCATTTACCAACAGCTAAGCACCCAAGTCAGTGATTGCCACTCGTGCAGGCGTCTCGTGGACCGTTCCCGCCGCCTGAGACACTTGCTACCGTGCCGTGCCGTGCCGTGCCGTGCCGTGCCGTGCCGTGCCGTGCCGTGCCGTGAGTTGCCGTGCCGTGCTGGCAGGCTAGAGCTCGAGCGCTAATTGATTGTTAGTCCACCTCGCCGTGTTCAAGTCAGCGTTATCGGCTTATTGGAAAGCAATGGTTTCTGCTCATTAGTTCACACAGAACGTGGCGCTAGCTGACGTGGCGTGGCGCTAGCTATATTGCTAGGAAAACGCGGTATGTGTTTCCGCGTTGATGGATGAGCTAATAAGAAAGAATTGAATTCTTTCAAAAAGTTATGTCAAGTTGATGTTTTGACGGCATTCAAGTTAAAATCTATCTTTCCATTCGGTTGGTTAATTTCGTAGACTATTCTCATGAAGGAAATATTAGATGCAATTTAATATTATATTTTGTAATATTAGACTACTATATGAAACGTGATGACAGCTGTATACATATATACACCTTGAGACCCTCCTTTTATATTCATTACTCACTCTCAATAATTTCTTCGATAATAAAGAAGGCCTTGTTTTAATCGTTCTCCATTAATTGGTGACACCTGTTGTTTGGATTTAATTGGTTTTCTTAATAGCTTTGCTAGATGTATAAAAATGTCATTATACATTTTTTTATATCAAAACGACTGATCGGATTTCAGTGAAGGTATTTTTATTTATTTCAAATTACTTTAGGTTGTTTGTTTTGTTGGGTTAGGTCAGGTTGCGCGCAGCAACAACAACAACAACAACAACACGGCCCGCGTGTAGTGACGTGAACAGCGCCTGTCGATGCGCGCGCAACTTCAAGCAGACGACTTGTCATCTGATCGAGAGCCCGCGTGTAGTGACTCGTCCACCGGATAGAGTTCCTAGACGTGTGTACAGTGCCGGCATGCGCGCAACTTCAAGCAAACATGTTGGAGACGGATTATGTCATCTTGGATAGAGTGCCACGCAGTCCGTATTGACGTCAACGGTGGTCCAGTACTGTTGAAGCATCGAGACTTGGAACATTGAACGCCTGTCCACACGGTCCAATCTATTGAAGGCCATACACGGCACATTAATCCTAATAGTTGAACATGCTGATCGAGTATCTACATGACTTAGTAACAGCTGACTGGCAATCAGATATGGCGGGAGACCGAGCGGTCGCCGTCAAGTGCGCATGCGCGCCAGACTTGTGTGACGTCAAAGCCTCTGATTGGTTGGTTTCATCAAAGGTTGAACGAAATATAGGAATTTCCTGAACAAAATGACTTGGATGAAAGGTTGAATTCCAGGGTTGAATAGAAGCTTTTTGCTTCAAGTTTTCCATTTAGACGATCCAAGAACTTGTAATCAACCCTTGAATCCAAGGACTTGGATGAAAGGTTGAATTCCAGGGTTGAATAGAAGCTTTTTGCTTCAAGTTTTCCATTTAGACGATCCAAGAACTTGTAATCAAGCCTTGAATCCAAGGACTTGGATGAAAGGTTGAATTCCAGGGTTGAATAGAAGCTTTTTGCTTCAAGTTTTCCATTTAGACGATCCAAGGACTTGGATGAAAAGTTGGACCGTGTGAATCAGGCTCAAGGGTTTATGGATTGCTTCTCAACAGTATGACCAGTACAGTCTGAATGATCATCATCACACCAGTAAAGAACAAACCTGTTTTACCGACCCGCCAAGTCGCCAACCGCCAACACTCGCCACATTGTGACTTGCATGCGGGCTTCAGTAGAGCTCAATGCAGCACTTTACATGTATAATGTAACATATGACAGGAATAATAAATTATAAAGTCCAACACAGTGTAGCATAACATGTGTTACATATTCAACAAAAACAAAATAAGCGGAATTATATATATTGTTTGTTTGTTTGTTTGTTTGTTTGTTTCGAACGCCGACACTCCAAATACACTACTGCAGTATTTCCGCCACGCCTGCAATAGTCAGACTAGACAAGCCCGCATTACAGAGTATCCATCAAGCACACAAACCCTGATAACAAAATACTCCCACGAATACTGACGAGCCGACACGCCTGGTCGTTAATGTTATTGTATAGGGGGAACATCCGACCGATGCCACCATTGTCGTGACACGAGACCGACACGCCTGGCCGTTAATGCTATTGTATAGGGGGAACATCCGACCGATGCCACCATTGTCTTGAGATCAGAACTGTTTATCGAAGTTTGATTTGAAAAGAGAGGAAACGTGTTGGCAGCAGTGGAGCTAGTGGCACGGATAGCTCAGTTGTTGACACATGTGACGGGAGATGAGGGTAGATCGGGCATCGTCACCGCCCATCTTTACAGAGATGTTCCTGGTTATGTTAGCTTATGTGCCTACACTATTAGAGGAGCCATTACATACCTTGTATTCCCGATCGTTCAAGGAAATACCATATCAAGGAGGACTATTGGGATGTTCTTGGCCTGTTTCTGGGAGCCCGAGCGGCTATACCATCATTCTTCACTGACTTTCTTGCAATTTCATCCTCAATTAATGACAACATCATCATTTCCATCTTGAGAGACTCATCGAAAATTACCCACAATCATCTAATAATAGTATAGCTTAGTTCCATCTCATCCATTCTTAATCATAAATTTCATTTCGTTTTCAATTGGTAAATTCGTTAAATTCATTCAATTTTCTGTTCATTATTTGTGAATTGTTTTTCTATTTATTGTATGTTTTGTATTGAGTAGTACGCTGGATCCCTGTGGTCACTCGTGTGCGCGTGCGCAGCTGCCGAATAAGAGGATTTCTCCGCTCAGAACTTTCGTCTCGTCATTCATCGTCTCAGAATCAGTCCAACATTGAAACGGTAGTATTTGTAACTTAGCTGGACCATTCTCAAGAGGCATTATTCTCATCTCACACGATTCTCATCTCGCAACATGTTAGGCTATGCTTTCAAATGGATGTGGCGAGACGAGAATCGTACCAGTTGAGACGTAGCCTCACACACATAACATCAGAAATGCTGAAACCGCGCTTCAAACTTTACTATTTACTTGCATTTAACCAGGGCCGGCTCGGGGGCGCAAAATGTTTGGGGCGCTACATTTTTTTTTTTTAATAAATGAACATGGAATACTTGATACGAAATCATTGTTAATATGCGATTACGAAGTGATAAGGAGGTCCGTTTGAAAGGTGACAAGTCGTCAGTTGAGTTCTTAAATATATATTATAGGAATGACTGAAAAACCAAAGTATACGGAAGTAACAATGATTCTTCTCTTCATATTGATGATAATTGTTTATGAGCGCGTCACGGCCTATTGACGGTCGAAGGGTGAACATGGCATGAAACTTGGATGACCTCGCGCAGTGTTCATCAGCCCAATTAATATTTTCCTTGGATCAACAGAAGGGTAGGAATGTTTTATATATCCGGAGAGTTTCTGTAATATCTCTTAAAATCAGTTTAAAATGTTCAAAAAGTCAAATTTTTCGCCTCCGGCGGCTGGGGCAGAGACCCCGCCTAGGATCTTTGAAAACATTTCAAGTAGTGTCTTGGGGCTCGCCCAGGGCGCCAAAATCCCACGAGCCGGCCCTGTATTCAACACCACACATTGAATCGTAACATTGAAGTGAAATACTACATAGCCTTCTCATGAATGAAAACAGTAATGTAGATACGCTTGTTCAGTTAATCTTTGCACGCAGGATTTTTTCTGTCCACATGGAGTCTTCTTTGTACAGCTTATCTCGTATCAATCAGAAATACGGTCCACTAGTTGATCAAGTGAGTAACCGACGAGGATCACAATCATCCTACATATCATATTCACAAGAGCCATTACATACCTTGTATTCCCGATCGTTCAAGGAAATACCATATCAAGGAGGACTATTGGGATGTTCTTGGCCTGTTTCTGGAGCCCGAGTTGCTATACCATCATTCTTCACTGACTTTCTTGCAATTTCATCTTCAATTAATGACAACATCATCATTTCCATCCCACTCTTATGAAGCTTTTTCTGTTTGTTTGTTTGTAAGCACTGCACAGGTCGCAGGGTTTGACCGATCTACATGAAACTTCTTCTGTAAACGTAAACTTATCCAACTTAGAGCCCTGTAGTTTTTGAGTCAAATCGGTTGGACCATTTTTTAGGAACATCATCTCCAAGATCCTGAAAACCCCATAGGATTAGGCTGGGCGGGAAACTTTAAAAAAATCTCATCAATATAATTCAAATTTTCCTCAAATGTAAAAACGGAAGTGATACACAAAATTCGGACCAGCCGTTAGGAGGAAAATAATGTAATACATGTTCTTAATTCATAGAATAGATATAAATAATATCAGAAAAATGTTGCATTGTTGATTCACGGCTCCTTAGATTCGTTGGTATCGAATGAAGTATATTTTTTATGACCAAGGTGTGTAGAGTTTTAGATTTTACTTTCTATATATCTCCTCGCTCATCGTACAACGCATATTCTGCTTTTGCCTAGTGACTACTACAGCACAAAACACCCCCCCCCCCCTCCAACGGTATGGCTCGCAGCTCGGGCGAGTCTGCATGAGGAATGCGCATGCGCTGCGCAGCCAACCATAGAGAAGAACACCCTACCCTGTGATCCAACCAGGGTGAGAGGAAAAAAATATTTTAATAAAATATTGCAGATCTTTTTCATTCAGTAATAATTTGGAAGACGTGTGGAAGTCGGTAAAGTAGTTTATCAGGTTCATAAATCACGCAGACACAGAAATAACATTTATAAATGGTCATGAGAGGCACGGTTTATTGGATGAGAGAGAGAGAGAGGGGGAGAGAGAGAGAGAGAGAGAGAGGGAGAGAGAGAGAGAGAGAGGGAGAGAGAGAGGGAGAGAGAGAGAGAGAGCTGTCGTGGTAAGCAGACATGTTGAGCGATGATGATTGACTGAAAGAATAACGTCATTCTCAGTGGCGGGGTTCACAGTGGCGGGGTGTATGGGGGCAGCCCCCCGGGTCACTGATGCGATCCATACTTGAACAGCTGACGTCAGAGGGCTGTCACGCCTTGATCCGTGTTCTGCCTGCTCAAGGCTTGAGCTCAAGGTTGACCTCGAGCCTTGACCTGTGACCCGTGCGAATCAGGTGGTCCAAGTCTGGCTCCAGTATCCGGCCCAAACACAGCCTGTCAGGATCATTCCGGAGTGGACCGGTGAAGCCAGCTTCATAGTCACACGGCGGCACGGTGTTTTCCGGCCCGGAAGTCACCTGACGTACCGGGACGGGGAACCGTATGACCTTGGATTGGTATACTTGTATCCACGAAAGAAGGTTTTCTACCAGCACAATAATTGTGAAAACTCCAGTCATCGAATTATGTCACTGAAAATACAAGGATTCAATGTTTTTGAAAGATGAAGTTGCGTCTCTTATCATAAACCTCTCATGAAAAACCATAATATCCTGAAATACGAATGTGCTTAACGACCCCACCAACAGCCAGGTTTTACGGGGGTACGAATGAGCTTAACGACCCCACCAACAGCTAGGTTATACGGGGGTACGAATGAGCGGGTGATAATGGAACGATGAAGTGATGATAGGTGAAAGGACGTTTACAAAAACCCATGTCTTATGCGGGACTCGAACCCACGCCCGACGGTGACTCTAGTTACTATCGCTAGCGATAATTGACTTGTCCACCGGGGCGGCATAAAACTAACTTGACCCAGCTAACTTGTGCTAAAACTGATGCATCCTGATAGATGGAATCTGTCAATATTTATTTGCAACGTCAGACTTGACAATAATGACAGAATCTTGTAATGTAGTGTAGAGCCAGTTTGTAACACTTTCTGTACTACCTTAGAAAGGAATGTATTTACTATTTTAGATGCAAAGGTAAACCACATCATTTTTAGAATTAGGTCCCGTTTTACGAATATTAAATTTGTTGATTAAGCGATAATTAGTGGAGTAGCTTGTTATTACCCTTGGTTACCAATGTTATATTTGTACTGCAATTGATTAATTAGCTTAATTAACACATTTTTATTATTGGTAATATGGGCCCTTAGAATCTCCTAAAACTGACATTGTGGCATATAAAGGCTAACAAGCCCCCCCCCCCCCCCCTCTCGGGTTGGGACTTGGGATGAATGGGTTTTTTCAGCTACCACCGCCCTGGTACTCGAATACCACCACGTAATAGGCCTACTAGAAGATCCAGCAATTCCCCTCAGGTTTCCCAGTCCTGGAGGCTGCGTCAGGAATCAGTATGAGTTGCTGAATACAAGCCCAAGCACTCTCAAAACAAACTGAATCGATCTTGTAAACAGGGACTCGAAGTTCGATCGAAATCAAAATTTTTATAAACTAATGTTGCAAGTGAAAGTCAAAAAACACTTCACTTCGAGTCCCAGCTTGTAAATGTAATTCAATTCACTTTCAAATGAAACTAAACGATAACGCGAGCAGACTCGACCGCCTGACACGAGGAAAACGCCATAAAACAAGCTTGTTGGAATAAAACATGAATTTTAAACTAAGAAAACATAATTAGAATGGGTTGTCGTGAACACAACCCTTGTACAGCCAGGGGTAGCAGCTGACCCCTCTTCGCTCGTGCATGCTGCGCCTGGCGCTGCGTCGGACAGCAACCCGCATGGCTTGCACGGCCTTCTAATGGTCGGCCAGGATTTACTGACAAATAGCCACTTTATTGCTACAGGGCTGAGCGTGAACACAGCTATCAGATTGAAGATAATCATAGAAACTTAAAGAAAACTTCGAGTGGTACCAATTTAGCTCATTTTATGTTTTTTCTTCAAAATGGCTGACCCGATCAAGCTGAAAATTGCCAGAAATGTGTATCAAAATGAAATTCAACTTGACGCAAAATTTCATTCTTTTGGAAATAAAAATATTTTCTTTTTTTTTCCGCTGTGTTATTCGAATGGGTATTTTTGAAATATCTAAAATTCATAAAATTAAAAGTTACCCCCCGATAATGCCACAAAACTACACAGATCTAAGTTAGATGAGGAACCATATTGGAAAAAAGTTTGAAGTTGATAGCTGTAGCCGTTTGACCTGTGGAGAACCGACAAAAAAACATAAAAACAAAACATAAAAACAAACATCAATTTTGTTCAGTATGTCAAATTGAATCCCCGCTAAAGCTTGTCTAATTATATAAACTTATAGAAAACCAAACAGTTATTAAAAACCGAGAGAAATAAATGTGACGATTAAAATATCAATTTGTTGATTAATGTTTGCTTAAGGCGACATCGTTCACTGTTACCATCAGAAAAAAAAAAAGAAAAAAAATTGTTTCCATAATTAGACGAGCTTTAGCGAGGATTCAATTTGACATACTGGAGAAAATTGGTGTTCGTTTTTATGTTTTTTTTTTTTTTTCGGGGGGGGGGTTCTATGTTTTTATTCGGTTCTCCACAGGTCAAACGGCTACAGCTATCAACTTCAAACTTTTTTTCAATATGGTTCCTCATCCAACTTAGATCTTTATTGTTTTGTGGCATTATCAGGCGGTAACTTTTTTTTTTATGAATTTTAGAAATTATAAGAACACCCATTAGAATAACATGGCGGAAAAAAAATCCAAAAAAAAGATATTTGGCGTGAAGTTGAATTACATTTTGATACACATTTCTAAAAACTTTCAGCTTGATCGGGTCAGCCATTTTGAAGAAAAAACATAAAATGTGCTAAATTGGTATCACTCGAAGCGGTTTTTACCCATTTTTACCCATACTATTACTATCCGCTCGTCTAACAACGCATATATGGCGTTTTCCCAGTGTTAAATATGATTCCATCTAGTTGCCAAGTTTGTTTCTGATCTTGTCTCTGCCTGGAAACATGTAGGAAGCATGCCTCCATCCTCACACTACCAACTGTCCGGTGAACACACGTGCTCGTTACTGGCTTGCACAGCGACCCCAGCAGCAGCTGGCTTATTGGGGGTACGAATACATCAGTGCGGGGCTCGAACCCACGCCAGACTTCACTTCAGTTGCCTTCAAGTGAAACATCCACAGGGGCGGCCAATACTTCCCGTCCTCACACTCTACATATGGGCGTGATTTCAGACAAATACAATTTTTAAAACTAGGAAAACGCCATATGTGCGTTGTTAGACGAGCCAATAGTAATAGTATGGGTGAAAATGGGTGAAAACTGCTTCGAGTGGTACCAATTTAGCACATTTTATGTTTTTTCTTCAAAATGGCTGACCCGATCAAGCTGAAAATTCTTAGAAATGTGTATCAAAATGTAATTAACTTCAAGCAAAATTTCATTTTTTTAGAAAATGGAAATATTTTCTTTTTTTCCCGCCATGCTGTTATTCTAATGGGTATTCGTTAAATTTCTAAAATTCATAAAAAAAAAGTTACTACCCGATAATGCAACAAAACTATACAGATCTAAGTTAGATGAGGAACCATATTGACAAAAAGTTTGAAGTTGATAGCTGTAGCCGTTTGACCTGTAGAGAACCGACAAAAAAACATGGAAAAAAAAAACGAACACCAATTTGTGTCGGTATGTCAAATTGAATCCTCGCTAAAGCTCGTGCAATAAGTGTTGCACTGTGACCCCCCCCCCCCCCCCCCCCCACCCCGCCTTATTAGCCGACCCTGTGTACGTATACAGAGGTGCCCAGCAAACTGATGTCGCGGGCTCGAGTTCGAATCCCGGTTCGTCATCCATCACCCGCTCAATCCTACCCCCAAATAGCTCAGCGCCTAATGGGATCGCTAGACTAGCGTTCGGTACTATTCTCAAGTAAGAGAATAAAATGTTTTCCCTCGGCTGGAAATGACAAGTGGGCCGCGAGATCGTGTTGCGACTTGATAATTATACATGATTTACTGACGGCTTCCTCTTCTGCATGCAGTCAACCGCGCAAGATGTGTGGGGGAGAGGGAGGGAGAGAGAGAGAGAGAGAGAGAGAGAGAGAGAGAGAGAGAGAGAGAGAGAGAATTATAACGAAAACCTCCGAAACGAGGTCCTAAATTATTAATATGTTGGCTTCCTTTATTTTTACTTTTTATACACAGTTAAAATGTCGCTCGAAACCAAAGTTGTGTGATCCACGAGTCGACGGGTCGAGACACCGGACCGGTAATGGTAATGAGTGGTCGAGACAGCCAATCGTGGCCGGCAGGAATACCCACGTCAAGTTTATTTCGACGAGGAAATAAAGAAGAGCATTTCTTGCTGGGTTTATGTGGGGTTGTAAAAACATAAATTAAGAAGTGAGAGATAGAGTCACGTGACAGGGGTCATGAAACGCAGCCAATCACGGCCCGGTATACCGGACCGAGACGATTTCTATGGAACTGCTCGCTCTTCACACGATACATTTTACTTGCATGACATTTCAACAATTGCATGGATAGAGATGGAACGTTGACAATTTATTGAAATTTTCAATGAAAATTTTCAATAAATGTTCAATTCATTAAGAATTTTCTATGAATCCAATGGAATAGGCCTACAATGAATTCACTGAATTCATTTCAATGATTTTTTTTCAAAGATTTTCTCAAAAAATCGTTGGGTTTCATTCATTTGATTGAAAATTTTCAATGCAAAATCATAAAAAATTTCAATGTAAATGTAATTGATTTGAATTTTCAGTGAAAATGGGACATTACAAACAAGTACTGGTCCAACCTACATTTAATTTATGTTCCCTATCCTTGACAATTGTATCTAAATGCAAACTGCAAATGCATGTGGTGGTTCAGCAAATCATTGCAAAGAGTGAATTCAAGCGCCAACTTCTTCTGCAACAACACACGAGCCAAAAAAAAATCGACTTGAAAATAAATTTGCAAACTTTCAAGCTCTCGAAAATTTTCATGAAAATTTTCATCGAAAAAAATTTTCTTGAAAATTTACGTCACTAGGCACATAATTGCATGAAAATATCAATGGTGTAAAAGGCGCTTAGAACTTCTGATGCGAAATTTTCATTCTAGTAGCGAAACCGGTGGCAACATTTGAAAACTAGGATCGATCGACTTTCGACTTTCATGCGCGCTTCCAGTGTCAATTTACCCCAACTTGCAATGTATACATAACCCAACTTTAAAAACATGTTTCGCTTGATTAGGCCTACATACCATCCTTGTTACCGAGATATTATTCCAGACTTGACTTCGGTTTTTGTCTAGACATTCGAACAATAACAATAAGATAAGCTAAAACGCTGATGTCAAATTAGCGACACACACAGGCACGTTGTCCGAACGTATACAGTCTCCTTCTTTTTGCTGTATATTCAATGGTGAATGACGATGTACGGTTTGTAGATCCTACGGAGTCAACGGAAATGCACGTGACCAAAGGCTCCTCGCTCATTGGTCAGCGTTGAAAGATTGCAGTAAAAGTTGAACGTATTTTAACTTCGTGAAATTCTTGCATGCAAGAGCAAGATTCTCTTGCTCGTGTGTAAGCAACATAGGAAACGTGCGTATTACGCTTTTCTGAAATTAATTTCAGAAATAAATTTCAGGGTAAAGTTGATCGTCTAAAGTGGCTTCAAGTCAGTTCTTAAACTAGGAAAACGCCACATATGCGTTGTTAGACGAGCGGATAGTAATAGAATGGGTAAAAATGGGTAAAAACTGCTTCGAGTGGTACCAATTTAGCACATTTTATGTTTTTTCTTCAAAATGACTGACCAGATCAAGCTGAAAATGTCCAGAAATGTGTATCAAAATGTAATTCAACTTCACGCAAAATTCCATTTTTTGGAAAATAAAAATATTTTCTTCTTTTTCCGCTGTGTTATTCTAATGGATATTTTTGACATTTCTAAAATTCATAAAAAAAAAGTTACCTTCCGATAATACCACAAAACTATAAAGAACTATGTTGGATGAGGAACCATATTGAAAAAAAGTTTGAAGTTGATAGCCGTAGCCGTTTGACCTGTGAAGAACCGACAGAAAAAAAAAAAAAATAATAACATAAAAACGAACACCAATTTTTTCCAGTATGTCAAATTGAATCCTCGCTAAAGCTCGTCTAATGAGACTGAAAACAGTAGATGAAAACCACAACACTTGTGTCCATAATTTTGTTTCTTTGGTCAAATTTCAGAAAAGCATACATTTAAACCCTAACCAATGAGGTCGAGACAGCATTGCCGAGTAATGAGGTTACTGCGCCGGGCCTCGAACCACGAACCTCGTGCATGTGTGGCAGCTATGCTAACAGTAGCGCCACACAGACATATGCATGCTTACGGGCACCGGATGCGAAATTTTATGTTTTTCCACTTTTTTTATATTGTTGATAAATATTCAACATATCATGTTTACGATAGTACCAATAACTTTGAAATCGAATCAACAGTTATTTCACAATTAATTAGACAAGCTTTAGCGAGGATTCAATTTGACATACTGATTTTTTTTTTTTTTTCTATGTTTTTTTCTCGGTTCTCCACAGGTCAAACGGCTACAGCTATCAACTTCAAACTTTTTTTCAATATGGTTCCTCATCCAGCTTAGTTCTGTAAAGTTTTGTGGCATTATCGGGTGGTAACTTTTTTGTATGAATTTTAGAAATTTCAAAAATACTCATTAGAATAACACAGCGGAAAAAAAATATTTTTATTTTCCAAAAAAATGAAATTTTGCATGAAGTTAAATTACATTTTGATACACATTTCCGGAAATTGTCAGCTTGATCGGGTCAGCCATTTAGAAGGAAAAAACATAAAATGTGCTAAATCGGTCCCACTCGAAGCAGTTTTTACCCATTTTTACCCATACTATTACTATCCGCTCGTCTAACAACGCATATCCCTTACGAAAATTTTGGAACCACAGCTGATCTGACCGTATCTGGATTAGATCAAATCTGATCAGTTTATATCTGGCTCCAGATCAGGTGCGGTAACGTCAGATCTGGACGCAGATCTGGAAATGTCTTACAGATCTGGGCCCAGATCAGGCATATTCTTTTCTGATCTGGGCCTGAATCTGATAAAGGACATCAGATCCGACCCCAGAACAGATGTTTTCTTACCTGATCTGGGCCCAGATATGAGTGATGATGTCAGATCTGACCCCAGATCAGACGTGTTTCCCCTGATCTAGGCCCAGATCTGAGTAAAAACCTCAAATCACATGTATTTTACTTGATATGGATTCGGATCTGAAACCGAAAAAACTGTTCACAGATCCAAAATATTACTTCTGATATGTGTCTCAGGTCTGACAGCATATTTAGTTATTTAAAATGTGCTATAGATATATTATGTGACCTGGTGCACTATGACTCTATTTGAAGATTGTACATGGAAGATGGGATATGGGCTATCTTCGGTACAAGTAAGACTACCCTTAGGAAAATGTACTATTGAGCATGAATAGTATATTGAGTTTACCATTGAATTCTAAATAGCAAATGCAAAATACTATTCGTTACGACTGGTTCAGCAGAATACCATTCGCAAGTAAATGGTAAATCATAGTCCACCATTGGCATGTCAATAGTGAAAATATGTTTTGGCGTATTATCAATAGTAAATAATATACCATTCACGAACCAATAGTAGATCTGAAATTACTATTGCCATGTCAATAGTGAATATACTTCTGTTTGATTTATAAATAATAAATCATTTTCTATTGATGATCCAATAGTTGATATGTTTTTCCCTCTGTATCAATAGTAAATAATATAGGCCTACCATTCGCAAACCAATAGTAGATCTGATATACCATTGGCATATGAATAGAATTCTTTAATTAAAATCTGCTCCTCCGATTTTCTTCAAAATTGGTAAACATACGAATAATAACACTATAAATGTTCGGTTTAAAATTTGTAATGATCTGTTGATAAACACGGCAGCAATTCCAGGTTAGGAGTTTTCAAAAATGTGATAAAACAAGAGTATTAGAGCGAGTAACACTTTATTGGAACAAGGCCAGTTTTTTGGAGCAAATTGGTACTTTTTCTCAGATATTTCGACACCGTTTCAAAAAATGGTTTATCTGTGGATAGAGAAGTCTGAGAACTTGTATAATATATTTTAAAGTACTAAAATGTCGAGAAAACTTGACTTGAGAAACAAATTCAAACTTTTTCGCGGTGAGAGAGTGATTTAGAGCGCATGCGTGCCCAGATGACCAACTGAACAATAATTGACAAAGGTGATGACGAGAACAAAAAGTACTATAGTTTGACTACTCTGATTCTCAATTCACGTATTGATGAGCAATATTGGTGTTAGATTCCATACAATCAGTTGGAGGCTGTGAGACATACCATAGTTTCCGAATTGATTGTGATTTAGGCACAATGTTAAGATTTTGACTGAACAAGTTTTTCATTGTTATGTTGGTAGCCGAACGACGCGACTTGGAATCTCGAACTACCGGATGGCAGTTGATTCGAGTGATGAATGCGGGTGTTTATAATTGCTATAATGTGATGTTATAATCATACAGTTTATAATCAAAAGTGATAGGCCTAGTAGTCCTGGTGTAATGTCTTAATGCTAGTTGGTGTCGTTACATGACGTGAGCCTACAGAAGAATTCAGTAGTACAATCTCCACCAATTGATGGCTGCAAATTGCCTGTAGGCCCTAGGCCTAGGCCTACATGATTGATAGCGAATGCTCGTGGTAAGTGAATGCCCAAGTATTCAATTGTTTTATGCTAGTGTTATGTATATAGATTTTACCCCGAAATAGGCCTAATCTTGAATAGGCTCATTGCGTGTTGTATGTAATGTTTGTTTGATTGTAAGTTGAATATTGACTGACCTCTTTTGAGGTTACCCCTAGGCCTATAGGCCCACGTTGAGTGATTGAGAAGGTTAGGAAAGGCTTAAACCGTGAAATTACAGTCTCTTTCATGTCCATTGAACACCAACTTTACAAACATTACAAAACACATTACCACCTTACCTGACCTAACCATTACCCAACCTGATCATGGAAAAATAATTCGAGCATAGGGGCCTAGCCTGCGGCAAATATTCCACTAGGCTTACGGAGCCTACCCGGTTCATCATGAGCTTAGGTCTATGTACTCGAAACAAAACTTGTTCATCCAACGTAACAGTTAGTTATTACGGGTTTGATCTATCAATTCCAGCCTGACCAATGTTTCACCTCTTTGATTGGAGCATCTCGTCTCATTACTTCTTCATTGCCTGTTCTCCACTTGTAGGCCTCTTGATCTTCATTTTCATCTTTGAATCAATTTAATTTAAATTATTTTTGGCTAGTAATCGGATGGTGAGTCAACAAGAGCCGATCCGAGCAGCCGCAGAATCCAGGCCTTCATCGAGTTACCGGTTTTGAAATAAGGTTCATCGAAGATTCAGCCGTAGAAGATGATGAATGAAGAGAACCGAAGAGTATATATGGGATCGACATTCGATTTACATGATACATGATATCGCGGAGACCGAATAACCGCGGAGACCAAATAACCGTGGACAAAATGACCGCGGTCAAAATGATCGCGGACAAAAGATCGCGGCGACCATATGATCGCGGACAATAAGAGCGCGGCGACCATATAATCGCGGGCTCAGGCATATGCTCGGGCATAGGGCGACCACGGGTGAGGACACGCCGCGATCTTTTTGCCCGCGATCTTTTTGCCCGCAATCATATGGTCGCCGCGATCTTATTGCCTGCGATCATATGGTCGCCGCGATCTTATTGCCTGCGATCATATGGTCGCCGCATTCTTTTGTCCACGATCAAATCAACAATTCAACAAAATATATTGAATACGTTGAACAGATCTGAACAGATCAAATTACTTGATATAAAATTGGATCTGAGTTTTTGGATCTGAACCTGATCAGTATTTATTTGGCCACATCTGGAAAAAACATATCCTACTCCAGATCTGATTCAACAAAATTTCTGATCTGGAGTTGGATCTGGTTTTTCCAGATGTGGCCAAATACTGATCAGGTTCAGATCCAAAAGTTCAGATCCAATTTTTTATCAAGTTCTGATCTGGTTTTTCTGTAAGGGATATGGCGTTTTCCTAGTTGATAAATTCTCATGTTCACGATAGTACTAATAACTTTGAAATCGGATCAACAGTTATTTGACAGTTAATTATTCCGACTCGCTCTGCGTGGAAAGTGAGATGATTTTCTTGTTGAACTGAGCTTGTTGCGCTTGTTGAGTTTACAAGGCCCATTCAACTTGAATGATCTCAGAACCTTAAATGTATGCATTCAACGTACCTTTTATCAGAACTGGCTGGATAGAATAGTTGGACATTTGTACAGTGGTTTCAAAATTCAGTTCCACAAAAATGCAGCGCAAAAAACAATTGAAACATTTGTTAGGAACATTGAAATTAATTCATTTGTTAGATGAGCGTAGCGAAGATTTTCATTCCATACACCGAAAAATTTTGAGCTTGTTTTTTTTTTTTTTTTTTTTTTGTGTGTGTGTAATTTTGTACGCGGCATACAAGTCAGGAAAACGTTTCAATCAACTCGAAACTTTTTTCCCAAATTGGTGTCACACCAGAATAGGTTGGGATTGTTTTTCAGAAAAATCGGTCAAACGGTGTCTCCGGGGAAAAATTGGAAAGTATGGAAATTCCCCATAAGAATAGGCCGGGGAGAAATACTTGGAGAACCAAAATTTTCCAAAAGCTCTCAAATGTATACTGAATGTGGGAAGAACTATCATACATATTTTAAGCGATTTGTGAAACAATCGGATGTGAAATAACGAAGAAAACGCATTTTTAATGTACTTTTTTACACACCAATAAAAGCAATTAAGAAAGCAATTAAGAAACTATTAAATGTGAGCAACAAGTGTCACCAATAAACTAGGAAAACGCCTTATATGCGTTGTGAGATGAGCTTAGAAGTATATGGAAATGTAGAATTAAGAATATTTGGTCGGCTCAATGTACATATATAGGCCATGGATCACTTCAAAGGTTTAAAAACCGCGGCTGTCTGTTGGTATATGGACCTTGGTTTCCAAACAATTAAACCAGTGCCTTCTTTATATACATCACAGATTTTAAACGTTTCAATTTATTGGTGACACTTGTTGCTCATATTTAATAGTTCCTTAATTGCTTTCTTAATTGCTTTTATTGATGTGTAAAAAAGTACCTTAAAAATGCGTTTTCTTCGTTATTTCACATCCGATTGTTCCATAAATCGCTTAAAATAGGTATGATAGATCTTTCCACACTCAGTATAAATTTGAGAGCTTTTGAAAAAAATAAAATTCCAAGTATTTCTCCCCTGGCCTATTCTTATGAGGAATTTCCATACTTTTCGATTTTTTTCCGGAAAATCCGTTTGACCGATTTTTCTGAAAAACAATCCCAACCTATTCTGGTATAACACCAATTTGTAAAAAAAGTTTCGAGTTGATTGAAACTTTTTCCTGACCTAAAAACCAAGCCCAAAATTTTTCGGTATATGGAATGAAAATCTTCGCTACGCTCATCTAATTAAAACGTTTAAAATCTGTGATGGATATGAAGAAGGCACTGGTATAATTGTTTGGAAACCAAGGTTTATATACCAACAGACAGCCGCAGTTCTTAAACCTTTGAAGTGATCCATGGCCTGTATATGTACATTGAGCTGACCAAATGTTCTTAGTTCTACATTTCCATACTTCTAAGCTCATCTCACGACGCATATAAGGCGTTTTCCTAGTATTTTAAAATGTATGTTTTATTGGTGCTGATTCCCAACAAATTTATTTTCAACAAATTCTCGATACATATATTCTTGGCGCTGCATTTGTCCAGATATACAGCACTCAATGAATATTATTGCCTTTTCTTCTAGAGAGGTACATCAAAGTTGTCCAATTCAACATGGCTAGTATAGGCGAGTCCAGCTACCTTATCGTGTCATAGCACGGGTCGGTAACTGAGTCGTGACGTTCCCATTGGTCACTTCTAGGAGCCACAAGAGGCAGAAATGACTACTCGCAGCCAAGAGAGAAATTCTAATGAAGTGACTCGTCAGACAAGAACTAATAAACCACAAAGCCAGCACTCTGGAGCTGGGAACAGTTCATCTCTTGCTCACCTCACTCATTTATCAAACCGAGAAAAATAAGAAATGAATAACCAACTTCCTAAATTAATAATATCTAACGGACAGTAAATTCAAATCTAACCCGTTCTATTTCCAGCCTGAAAGCTTGACACACGCGTGTTGCCGGGTCGGGACGGTCGGCCGGTAGTGTCACAGAACAGGGGAGACGGACGATCGGAAGCAGCGATGTTCCCACTCGTTTATTTCAGGATGTCTCGTGCTAAATGCGTCATCGCTTAACCAATGGTGTTAAGTGTGGGTGACACCCTCTCTCTCTCTCTCTCTCTCTCTCTCTCTCTCTCTCTCTCTCTCTCTCTCTCTCTCTCTCCCTCTCTCTCTCTCTCTCCCAAGACACCATGTTGCACACATGTGCATCTCATGTTCTGTACTTGCTGGTGCCGCTCGACCGTCCCCCCTACTCGTCAGCACTGACGGCCGGGCGTGTCGAGCGAGGGTTCCACGCCTGTTGCTGAACCTCTTTGCTAACGACTGACACAAGGCTTTTCTTGTCACGTGATCAATGGGAATATTTCCAGGACAGATGATCGTTTTGTTTCAGACACGAGGAGGTTTGATCTCAGATATCGTGCTGCGTTACGACGTGCTACGTTACGACGTGCTGCGTTACGACGTGCTACGTTACGACGTGCTGCGTTACGACGTGCTGCGTTACGACGTGCTACGTTACAACGTGCTGCGTTACGACGTGCTGCGTTACGACGTGCTACGTTACAACGTGCTGCGTTACGACGTGCTGCGTTACGACGTGCTACGTTGCGACGTGCTGCGTTACGACGTGCTGCGTTGCGACGTGCTGCGTTACGACGTGCTGCGTTACGACGTGCTACGTTACGACGTGCTACGTTACGACGTGCTACGTTACGACGTGCTGCGTTACGACGTGCTGCGTTACGACGTGCTACGTTACGACGTGCTACGTTACGACGTGCTACGTTACGACGTGCTACGTTACGACGTGCTACGTTACGACGTGCTACGTCACAACGTGCTACGTTACGACGTGCTACGTACGACGTGCTGCGTTACGACGTGCTACGTTACGACGTGCTACGTACGACGTGCTACGTTACAACGTTGTAACGTGAGAAACAGTTACAACTGTTTCCTTGCAATACGCGTCGAGCGGTTACTTTCCATCACTTTACAACCCTGTCAAGCGTCAAGGCTAATGTCCGTGTTGACAATTCACGCTGCGCGCGCAGCTTCCGTCTGCTTTCAACTCGCTAGTCTGCTGTACACCTGATCGCTGCAAGGTTTCAGGGGATTTCAGGGGATTTCAGGGATTTACTAGTTATCTCAAGGATTTCAATGGATTTCAGGGTGACGTCCAGACTCACCTCATTCCTATTTCACCTCATTCCCAGCTCACCTCATTCCTATTTCACCTCATTCCTATTTCACTTCATTCCTATTTCACTTCATTCCTATTTCACCTCATTCCTATTTCACCTCATTCCCATTTCACCTCATTCCTAACTCACCTCATTTAGAATGAAGCCTAACACGTCTTTTCCTATTTCACCTCATTCCTATTTCACCTCATTCCTATTTCACCTCATTCCTATTTCACCTCATTTAGAATGAAACCTAACACGTCTTTTCCTATTTCACCTCATTCCTATCTCACCTCATTCCTATTTCACCTCATTCCTAACTCACCTCATTTGAAACCACGCCTTCACCACGCCTAACTGCCTTTTTTCTATCCTCCTCCTCTACGCATACAATATATATTACAAACGTGTATTATGTATATTGTGTATATTACAATAATACAAAATAATTATTATTATTTTACAAATAATTTTCATCGTTGTACTGAATCATAGAAAGCAAATTACCGAGGAAAATTGAAAAAAAGACGGCTCAAAATGAACTCGCTGTCGATCCGCGAAATATTCAGAAAATCAACGGAATCAAAAAAGAATCACGGAAATAAACGGAATCCAAAGAAATCTAGACAAAACAAATCATTAGAGTCAGGAAAATTATCAGGTGGAATGAGAAAAATCACGGAATAAGAAATAATTGAATGAATGAAATTCAGAAGAAACTACCCTCGGTAGCTTCGTCAGCTGAAACACCGCTTCCGAAACTGAATTGTCACAGTTGGGCAATTGGGTTCGAGTCCCGTATAAGTCATGCGTTTTTGTGAACGTACTTTCAATCATCACGGCATGATTTCATGATTACCTGCTTATTCTTATACCCCCGTCCAGCCTTTTGAGCAAACAATGACCTGATGAGAAGCAGAAGTACAATTTAACTGAACCGGTAGGAAAAAATAAGGATCGCCAGATTCACGCGGAAATGAATAATACAAATTACAATACATTTTCAAAAAATGCATCGGACTAAACAAAAATCAAATGCAAAATCAAATGAATGAGATAAGAAAATTCAACAGACTGAGATGAAATCAACGAGATGAAACCATCAGATTGAATGGAATAAAAAATAGGTATAAGAAAAGAAAATAACTGTGGCCAAAAAATTTCAATCGATAAAATGATCACCGGAATCAAAACATAATTGTTCATTGAGCATTACTACTAACTGAATTAAATGTTCAGATATCGATCTTCATCATCGATCTAAACATATACATCAGAACATATTATATAGATATCGGCACAAAGATAAACGTGGATAGGCCTACTCATCGTGGTAATATATAATAATCACAAGCCGCCCTCGGTAGCTCAGTCTGCTGAGGCACGCTTCAGAAAATAAAGTCACCGTTGGGCGTGGTTTCGATTCCCGCATAAGGCATGGGTAAACGTCCTCTCACTTATCATCACTTCATAGTTCATAGTTTCATAATCACATGCTCAATCGTACCCCCGTATCACCTAGTTGTTGGAGAGGTCATTAAGAAACAATAATCATCAACATCAATATTTATCACATCTATAAAAATATTCATAATAACATAAGATAATACAGATATAATAAAAATATAAAAAACTTCACATATATAACAATTTATCGGTGCACATTCGATTTTCGGTTTTGAATTCGAATTTCGTGTTTATTTTCGCCCTTTCTGGTTGGACAAAAGTATGCGGTACTACAGGCAGCAACCAACCATAGAATGCGACCCATACGGTTGCTAGGATACGCGCGAAAATCTCGAAGTGGACAAACATTCTCCGTCAAAAAGTGTTTTAAGAATATTGCATTTGACATACCTAGTATGTTTATGGCATTTTCCACGAAACACATAGTCTGTATTATCACGTGACGTGTGAAATTACATTTTAAAATATTATTCGGCTATATATATTTCGAATTGAAAATACGGTACAGACCAATTTACAGACAAACTTCATTTGAAAGCTGGTATGCAAGAAAGAATAATCCAAGACTATAGGCCTATAAGGGGGTCTTAGGAATTGATGCCATCCCATATTTGATTTCGATTCGAATGATTTATACAATATTTATGTAAATACTACAGATTTCAATTAACTTTTGGTAACGGAAGTGAATTTTATAAAATTTTAATACGAATGAATGAGCAGTTGGTTGAACTTGAATATTATGTTGAACCAATGACGTGGAAAGTTTTTAAAACAATAGGTATAACGATCCAAATTGTTTTGCAGATATACAATCAGCGATCAAACAGTCCATATATCCTTTTTTAAATTTGTTTTGCCGAGCAGTTTTTTCATCGAGACAAAAAATACAATTACAATTATTTGTATATTCAATTCTCCAAATATGTCAATCTCACTAATAGAAATACATGTATGGCGTTTTCCCAATAGTTATTCTGTGAACTGATTACTAATTGATTAATAAAAAGTTATTTCCGGACGAAAGTAACACGCAAAACGACGTGTGTACGTTTTTGACAGTTCGGCATTCGAATTTCGCGCGCGTTGCTTGGTTGGCGCACCTCCCGAAAAAAGACCCCTTGAATGTAGTTTTTCTCGAAAACTATCAGAGCACCAATTATGGGGTGAACGGCACTAATCAGCACTAATTCAGCACCAAATATCTGTGCAATTCGACTTTGGCCCCCGCGGCATTCTTCTTAATAACTTCCGAAAAAATGCAGACTAATTACGAAGTCAACGGCACTAATCATCACTAATTCAGCACTGATTATGTTTCCATTTTGAGCAAGAATCGTTTCATGGGAGGCCCAGCGTGAAGTTGTTGCCCCCCACAGTTTTTCTACTTATTTGCCACAGGGAGCAGGCACTAATTACCAAATCAACGGCACTAATTCAGTTCTAATTGTAAAAAAAAATGAATCCCGAATTCACAACTTGACGGGCCTGACGAAACCTTGTATCCGTCCTTCTGTCAGTTGATTATGTCAGTTTTCATTTACCCTCTTTGGATTATGTTAGAGCTAGTATAAACTCTTCAAGTTGAATGAATAAATAACTACGGATGATTTCCATTTCAAATGTTTTGAAGAAAATTAAAACTAAATGTAAAATTCAAGTCTGAATAACATCATTAATATATGACACCGTGAATTCCCGCTTCTGTCATTGTTGTGAGCTGTGGATTTGTGATAATATGACGTTATTGATATCTTTGCCACCAAACACGAAAGACTAGTATTACATGTAAATTGGCTTGCAATTTTAAATTGCAACTATCTATACCTAGTAACAGTTATTGTATAGGCCTATTTGGCGTGACAACTATAAAGAGCGGGTGGCGTGAGGGAGACTTTTCCGGATTCACATAGGCCTACCCCTACGTACTTCCATGACGAGGGGAGGGGAGGTGAACAACGTATGAATGAAAATACTGCTTGCGCACAATTTATACAAGCTATTTCCATAGAACCCGGCTAATATCATCAATATTCATCAAATTTTCTAAGGCCTTCATGAAACATTCTCAAATTCATCACAAAACAATCAAATAAACAGAATCAATAATAAATTATATAATTATATATCATATAATGATGATATAATATAATTAGATGAACATAAATAAAAAATAAATTACAAATAAATAATTAGTTGTGTTTTTATTGAAAGCCTCCCAGACTTCTGATCTGTGATTTGAGTATTATTCAATATCTCTTGAGGCTAAAGCATGAAGAAAGCTCATGACCTATTTCATCTCTATGTCTATATTTCATCTCCACTTGTCTTCTACAAATGAATAGATATAGGCCTAATACAAAATCAAGTGACATGAACATTTTGATTGACGGCGTGCAGACTGTGTAGTATCCAAAGCAGTTCTGTTAGAGGGTTTTATGAGGAATATTATGTTTTTCAATATAATAATGATTCATTTTCAGTTGTGGAAATCATAGCTCATCATATTACATCACCAATTGTTGCTATGTATGTAGACAACAATGTCTTACTGGTTGGTTTATCACAGAGCTAGTTAGGGATAACACAATAATTTGACGCGAGCATACGTGAACGAAATTCCACCCCAATAAATCACGCGCGCTTGAAAGGTACCGGCCTACCGCTTCTTAACAGCATGCCTCTTTTACAACCTCGTCCCACCCCTAACTGAACACATTTTCACTACCCGCCCCTGTCCTATTTCACCTCATTCCTATTTCACCTCATTCCTGATTCACCTCATTTAAAATGGAGCCTTACACGTCTTTTCCTATTTCACCTCATTCCTATTTCACCTCATTCCTATTTCACCTCATTTACTGCTTCTCGTGCTTTTCAATGCTTTTCAATGGATAAGGTGAGTTAGGAATGAGGTGAGTCTGGACGTAACCGATTTCAGGGCTTTCGAGAGCTTTCAGGGGGTTTTCAAGGGATTTCAGGGATTTCAATGGATTTCAGGGCTTTCGAGAGCTTCCAGGGGGTTTTCAAGGGATTTCATGGATTTCAATGGATTTCAAGGCTTTCGAGAGCTTTCAGGGGGTTTTAGAGGGATTTCATGGATTTCAATGGATTTCAGGGCTTTCGAGAGCTTTCAGGGGTTTCAAGAGATTCCAGGGGGTTTTCAAGGGATTTCAATGGATTTCAGGGCTTTCGAGAGCTTTCAGGGGGTTTTCAAGGGATTCCAGGGGGTTTTCAAAGGATTTCAGGGATTTCAATGGATTTCAGGGCTTTCGAGAGCTTTCAGGGGTTTCAAGAGATTCCAGGGGGTTTTCAAGGGATTTCAGGGATTTCAATGGATTTCAGGGCTTTTGAGAGCTTTCAGGGATCTCAATGGAATGTGGTCAGGGTTCAGTTAAGGTTGGACATCAAGCCCACGTCACACCACCGAGTCCACTTTGTTCCGGTATATGCTGTTCAGGCGCCCCCGCGGTCTGCGTCCAGCCTGGTCCAGATGTTACTAGGTCTCTGAATGAATCACTTTCTCGACCAACCAAAGGCTTGCTGCAAGAAGGGTATTGGGGAGAGAGAAGCGCTGGAAGATTATCAGGAACAATAAGGATGTGGTTGAAAAAGTTATAGAAAGACCTAGTAAAATGATTGAGGAAATGGGATGGGACAATTTGGCGAAACGAAGACAAATAGAAAGAATGTGCAATTTTGTTAGAGTCAAGAATAAATATACAGGATGGGATGAATTAAGCAATAGAACTGGAAAGGGATTACAAAGAAGTACAAGGGGAGGGGTAAGAATGGAAGTGGATAAAGTGGATAGAGAAGTAGGTAAATATGCATTCATTCAAAGAACGACGCGGGAATGGAATGAATTGGAAGGAGATATCAAGAATATAACAAAGATCAGTGATTTAAGAAGAGAACTAAGAAAAAAATAAGAGTGTATAATTTTATCGAGTATGTTTGACTGTAACTTCATTAGGTATAGTAACCATTACCACCTGTTCTATGAACAATCTGTAATGAATAAATAAAATATGTAAATATGTAAATATGTAGCTGAAAACACGACTCATCTCATTCATCATCCACCGGAGCCAATAGATCCACAGTTCTCGTCACAGCGTCGTGTCTCGTTACCATCTCATTATCCGCATCGGTGGCTCGGTGGGTAATAAACACCCCCCCCCCCCCCCCCACATAACTCTCATGCAGCGGCTAATCACGCATGCTGACCGCACAGCACAAACATAATCCGTTTAAAAACGCAGCGCGGCAATTAATTCGAACAGCAGTGAGCCCGAGTGTAGCTATCCACGGCTGGCAATGATCCAGGGGAGGAGCTACACGACCACAAGCCCCGCCCCTTTTATTCACGTCTCGTTTAGGCGGGAAAATGACTTCACAAGAGGAATCCGGCCCTGGACAACATAGACTTGTATCCACGGGAAGAACAGCGAGCTTGACGAAAACAAACACGAATAGACGTGAAGATATACTACCAAAACATGTCACGCAATGTTAAAATAGCTGACCCCACTTCAATTTAGCCGCCCCCATGACTCAGTCAACTGTCGCTAGCGGTGGAAACTGAAGTCAGAACGGGCGTGGGTTCGAGTCCCGCATGAGGCATGGGTTTTTCTGAATCGCCTATCATCACTTCATCGTTTCATTATCACCCGCCCATCGAACCCCCGTATAACCTAGCTGTTGGTGGGGTCGTTAAAGAGCATAACCTAGCTGATATAGCTTCATACAGCTAGGGACTTGACACCAAATGAAATAACCGTTCATCTCATCATCCCATCATCTCGTGTATCATTCGCCGCCGCCAATAGATCCTGGTCATCAGAACGTGCGTCGTTGAAGAAGAGAGATAGTTACCAGGGAATTCCCTAACTATCGCTCAATCCACTGACTATGCCAGGTCTTACACCGGACCGTGATTTGTAGGGGCGTGCACTTTGCTTAGAAAAATAGAGGAATTCATCTTCACTCCTTCTTTTCCATGTTCAAAAACCAGTATAATTAAATGAAAAGCTCACATCTCCAAGATAATTGTTATGCTCTTTCATTATTATGACATTGTATTTCAGTGAATTCAACCAGTTTTAAGATAATACGTCAATAAATGAAAAGAATGTGATAAAATGCATTGACTTATTATCTCAAAACTGATTGAATTCACAAAAATTAAATGTCACATTAATTGAAGAACATGACACTATCTTGGAGATGTGAACTTTCCATTCAATTACACTGGTTTTTGAGAATGGGAAGAAATAGTAAAGATACATTTCTAGATTTGTATAAATACCGCGCATGCGCCTCGTTCCACTTCTACTTGAACCCTTGAAGACCAACTACTTGGTTCTTTTGATCACTCGCAGCCAGCCGCCCGCCTTAAACACAACACTCTACAAGCGTCCATTTGATCAATGATATGACACCAAAATACTTCACCGGTTGGAAAAAACACATACCTTTAGGCCTACATGAGTGACCGAGTGGGCCAACGTTTAAAAATACACTTTTGGCAATTCTCCCCGCAGTGGGCGGGGGGGGGGGGGGGGGACACAAAGCCCCCCGGCTGTAGGTTCGATTAGCAGGCCATGTAAACCGCCTCGAGCGCAGAGATAAATGGTCCACTGATCCCGTCCACAGCCTCCTCGATACAAACAAACACTACGTGGGAGAGAGAGAGAGAGAGAGAGAGAGAGAGAGAGAGAGAGAGAGAGAGAGAGAGAGAGAGAGAGAGAGAGAGAGAGAGAGAGAGAGAGAGAGAGAGAGAGAGGAGAGAGAGAGAGAGAGAGAGAGAGAGAGAGAGAGAGAGAGAGAGAGATGAGAGAGAGAGAGAGAGAGAGAGAGAGAGAGAGGGGAGGGGAGGACAATTTGTTAAACATGATATATATATATAAAGTAATAAATTTGTGTCTTTCGAAGCCACGTGTCGAATAAATTAACCAAAAAAGTTTCGAGATTCCTTTGGTAACTACATTTGTAGAAAAACAAACCAAGTCAAACAAAGAAAGTGTCAAGGAATATGAGAGAGAAAAAAGAATGTTTTCATAAAAAAGCTTTAAAATCCTATTGATTTGGTAATAACAGCTGCTTTTGAGAGGCCTTATCTCTATTGATAGTGACGTCACAGTCCATGTGATGAAGCAGGGCCTTGTGATTTCATGCAACACCGGACCAAGTACATAGTAAAATACGGTATAAAAAATAAGCCTGGTCAATTGGATTTAATTGATTTATACTAGGAAAACGCCATATATGCGTTGTTAGACGAGCGGATAGTAATAGTATGGGTAAAATGGATAAAAACTGCTTCGAGTGGTACCAATTTAGCACATTTTATGTTTTTTCTTCAAAATGGCTGACCCGATCAAGCTGAAAATTTTTAGAAATGTGTATCAAAATGTAATTCAACTTCACGCACAATTTCATTTTTTTTGTAAAATAAAAAAAAAACTTTTTTTTCCGCCATGTTATTCTAATGGGTATTTTTGAAATTTCTAAAATTCATAAAAAAAAATTATCCTTCGATAATGCCACAAAACTATACAGATCTAAGTTAGATGAGGAACCATATTGAAAAAAAGTTTGAAGTTGATAGCTGTAGCCGTTTGACCTGTGGAGAACCGACAAAAAAACATGAAAACAAACAACAACAAAAACATAAAAACGAACACCAATGTTTTTCAGTATGTCAAATTGAATCCTCGCTAAAGCTCGTCTAATTAGAAAGGCTAATCCTAATACCAATATTCGAATGCCAATGTTACCAATCTTGCTACCAATGCTGACAAATCCAGATAAAACGGACTACCTGAGTACCTGGTATATATAAAGCTCGTGTCACGTGTTAGAGGATGAACTCCTCCGAAACGGCTCGACCGAGTGTCGTGAAATTCCTCACGCACATTCGATAGGGCTGGTAGAAGGTCCTAAAGTATACGAGATCTTCCGCCGAACTTTCTCCTATGAGCAATATCCAAAAACTTCAAGGACAACACCAGTAATGACGTTATTCAATGACATTGACAGCGTTACTCACTGTCCGCCGCGCTCGGCAACACATTTGCGGCGCTCACGCTAGATAGCGCACCATAGTCCTTCCAGCACCTTATCAACCAACATTCACTACAAATCACTTCGATGGCAGAACAACGTTTGCCGAGTCAGCTAGTAAAGTATATATAAAATGCTCGTGTCACATGTTAGAGGATGCATTTTAATTGCATTAAATGAAACTGTTTCAAGACGGAATTAACAGTTTATTTTTGATAATCCCAATTCTATTCTATAGGACTACATGTATTTACTATTGACATTTTCCCCATAGTTTTGAACCTGTAATTAAAAGCGTATTTGTTGAATAAGCACTAGATATTATGCAATTTAAAGTGGATATTACTGCGTTTTAAGTGCATATTTTTGCATCTCTAAGTGCATAAGTGCATGCCTATATTCGAAGGTTAGGTTTCAGTGCATAAACATCCTAGCCCTACTCACCACCTTGACTTTGATGTTCCATTCAACTCAGTCCTGCCAGCTGTTGTGTGCCTAACAGGACGTGTTTATAGCGTTTTCTCTCAATATTGACGTACACACAACACTGTTTCCCCTAACAACATTAGTATAAGCTCTTTGTTTAGTCAATATCAACGGCTGTAATCTCTTTGTTTACTATGGGCTTTGTGTTGTTTGCGGTGTTGCCCATATGGGTAGTTGGGTAATTGTAAAACATGACCCCCCCCCCCCCCCCACCCGTTCAACTACGTCATCAACCCCCCCCCCCCCCCCAACTTGTGGTGTCGCTATTTTTAGCCAATACCATAACATATTATTGTCACGTACTCCCCCCCCCCCCCCCCTTGGCTCGTTTGGATCACTGCTATCGTTGTGCCAGGAAAACGACCTATTTGTAATTATTTGTGGACGAATGAGTGTTTGTATCAACATCGATAGCTTGATACGCGATCGTTGTTTCCCAGTCCAGGCTGAGGATGAGTTGGTACAAGACTGTTAGAAGCGGCACCTCTTGGCTGCTGTGACACTTCGAGGCGTCTTCTTGGATGAGCGTCTCCACTCAGCTCTGACTGGGCTTTGTCTGTCTTTTTGTTTCTTGGTTGTTTGTAAACACTGCACAGGTCGCAGGGTTTGACAGATTAACATGACACTTTTTAAATGCCGTCATGGTGGTAACAATTAATGTACCCAATCAGTCAGCAGACATCACATGGGGTGATTAGTTCAGGTGGACATGGGTGGTGGTGCCGGGTTCATGAGCTCTGTTTCAATACTTGGGTGGTGGTGCCGCGTTCATGAGCTCTGTTTCAATACTTGGGTGGTGGTGCCGGGTTCATGAGCTTCGTTTCAATACATGTGTGGTGGTGCCGGGTTTAGGAGCTCTGCTACAATACATGGGTGGTGGTGCCGCATTAATAATCTCTGTTTCAATACAAGGGTGGTGGTGCCGGGTTTATATGCTCTGCTACGATACATGGGTGGTGGTGCCGGGTTTATGAGCTCTGTTAAAATACATGGGTGGTGGTGCCGCGTTCATAATCTCTGTTTCAATACAAGGGTGGTGATGCCGGGTTTATATGCTCTGCTACAATACATGGGTGGTGGTGCCGGGTTTAGGTGCTCTGTTTCAATACATGGGTGGTGGTGCCGGGTTTATAAGCTCTGCTACAATACATGGGTGGTGGTGCCGGGTTTATATGCTCTGCCACAATACATGGGTGGTGGTGCCGGGTTTGAAAGTTCTGCTACAATACATGGGTGGTGGTGCCGGGTTTATATGCTCTGCCACAATACATGGGTGGTGGTGCCGGGTTTATAAGCTCTGCTACAATACATGGGTGGTGGTGCCGGGTTTATATGCTCTGCCACAATACATGGGTAGTGGTGCCAGGTTTATGAGCTCTGCTACAATACATGGGTGGTGGGGCCGGGTTTATGAGCTTTGCTACAATACATGGGTGGTGGTGCCGGGTTCATGAGCTCTGCTACAATACATGGGTGGTGGGGCCGCGTTCATGAGCTCTGTTCTAATACACGAGTGGTATTATAAAACTAACCAGAATAATACTATAATATAGCACTAATTATAAAGTAAGTTTTGGCCAAGTTTCATGATCCTTGCTCACTGGGGGGGGGAATGGCGGGAACTTGAACACCCCCCCCCCCCCCCCCCACTTTCAAACGCCCATATCTCTGGAACTTACAGAGCACTAATTCTAATACTTCACAAAAGTGTAGCACTGATTGAGCACTAAATACTGATCAAGTTTCGAAGACTGAATTTCACCGTACTCGTGAAAAACGAAAATGTAATTGTTTGTTTTTGTTTTGTTGCTGCCCCAAGAGTTGAACGAAAGTACGAATTGCGTTGAAAGTTGGCACCCACGCGTGATGATCCGTTATAGGCCTACTGTGGGTCGAACCACTTCTGAGGAAAACCATCCTGACTGTTATCAAACCAGAAGAATAACCCAGAAGAGAAAATAAGGAAGAAAAGATCTTTCGAATGAATTAGATTTTTCACGGAATGTTATTATAATAAACACACCCATAAGTCGGATCAGCCGTTCTGACGATGAAACAACTCGAGTGTAAGTTGTTCACAGCAATCAAAGCTAATCAAATCCATTCGTTCAAGCAACAGGTAGAACCTATTTAATTGTAAAACAATTAGAATGAGCAACAAATAGAACTAAGTGTCATGATTGTTTTCAACTCAAGCTTTCTTTCCGTTACAATTCATACAAATATGCCTTTATCGCTCATCCAACATCGCATGTGTCGCGTTTTCCCAGTAAATACCTATCTAGTCTAGTCAACAGCTGAATTGGGAAAATACTAGGAAAACGCCACATATGCGTTGTTAGACGAGCGAATAGTAATGGTATGGGTAAAAACTGCTTCGAGTGGTACCAATTCAGCACATTTTATGTTTTTTCTTTAAAACGGGTGACCCGATCAAGCTGAAAATTTCCAGAAATGTGTATCAAAATGTAATTCAACTTCACGCGAAATTTCATTTTCTTGGAAAATAAAAAGTATCATTTTTTTTCCGCTGTGTTATTAAAAATATCATCTTCTTTCCGCCGTGTTATTCCAATGGGTATTTTTGAAATAACTAAAATTCATAAAAAAGGTTACCACCCGATAATGCCACAAAACTATACAGATCTAAGTTAGATGAGGAACCATATTTCGAAACAGTTTGAGGTTGATAGCTGAAGCCGTTTGACCTGTGGAAAAAAACATGAAAAAAAAACATAATACGAACACCAATTGTTTTCAGTATGTCAAATTGAATCCTCGCTAAAGCTCGTCTAGAAAGATATTACAAAAAAATGTGTGAACAAAACAACGAACCACTCCGCTAATAAGATCATTCCATTTCCGTCAGCTCCCCTCCCCCCCCCCCCCCCCCCCCCCCCCCTCTGACGTCACTCATAAATACCTCCACTTGAACGTGTCTGAAACACCGATACCCCCCCCCCCCCCGCACGGCGCACAAAGGAGCCGGCGACACCATCAAGCAAGCGAACTGCCGGGGGGTGGCGCTGAGGTTCTTAGCACCTCGTTTGGCAGTCATTGTTCACCACATGAGAGCACGCGGAGCAGCGTATACTGGAATAAAGGCGACTCGGTCGTGTGACGTGGGCTTGGGCTACTTCTCAATGGAATGTGGTTAGTAAGGTTGGACATCCAAGCATTTAACAATCATCTCTTGTTGGCTCTCCAACATCAAAACAATTACTGTTGCCTCAACACTTGATCAGACGAGCTTTTTGTCGGTTCTCCACAGGTCAAACGGCTACAGCTATCAACTTCAAACTTGTTTAAATATGGTTCCTCATCTAACTTAGATCTGTATGGTTTTGTGGCATTATCGGGTGGAAACCTTTTTTTTCACGTATTTTAGACATTTCAAAAATACCCATTAGAATAACACAGCGGGAAACAAAAATATTTTCCAAAAAAATGAAATTTTGTGTGAAGCTGAATTACATTTTGATACACATCTTTGTGAATGTTCAGCTTGATCGGGTCAGCCATTTTGAAGAAAAAACATAAAATGTGCTAAATTGGTACCACTCGAAGCAGTTTTTACCCATACTATTACTATCCGCTCGTCTAACAACGCATATGTGGCGTTTTCCTAGTATTTAGTTGAATGAAACCTGAATGTTGATCGTTCTGCAAATCGCGAGTTCGTCACCGCGCTGTCAGATAATAGTTTATAGCAGTTTAGTTTATAATCATCACAATTCTATCACCTCCTCATCTTCTCCAAGTACGGGACCAAGGATATGGAGTAACTACCTAATAATCTTGGAACAGTTAAATCACTAGGGATGGTCAAAAATAAATATTAATTTCATCTATTATTGGATCAGGGAGATAAAACTATCTTTAAACACATTTCTTGAACATATTAAATCAGGGATGTCGTTAGGATTTCTGTATTGGGGGGGCGCAGGTAAGAATTTGGAAATATCATCAAGTAATATCGCCGGCTAATTCGGTTTTGTCGGCAAGAACAGGGGTGAGTTTGTGTAGTTCTGTGTACTTTATTATCGCTAAATATGAAATATCGTTGGACGAGGAGCACAAAGCATGCGTTACGTGTGTATTAGTTATTCGCTATAATGAGTTTTGAAATGCCCAAAACGAGTTGGAGATCTGAATGAATTCGAAGAAACGTGTCACTGGGATCCAGAGTCATTCTCGTAGAAACCAACCATGTATGTTTATCACTTCTGGAAGGAAGTTTGAAGAAGTCGAGTTTATACTGATATAATTTATATTGATAAGTAGCAATATTTCATTGTGTGTTTATTCGTAATAGGTGAACATTTATATATATTTAAAGAGGATACATTATTGGGGGGGGGGGCGCTAATGTCGATTGGGGAGGCGCGCGCCCCTCCTTGGACCCCCTAACGACGTCCCTGCATATTATTCTTAATACATTTGGATTATTTTATCTATTGTTTCATAATTGTAATTATATTCAACAGATCTCGAACTGCGTAGGTTCACTATTAGACTATAGATATGTTCTTATGGTACCAATAATTTGCCTCACTCTCAATTTGATTATATTTATATTTTGTATATGGTTGGGTGGAAGAACGGCACATGAGCCCGAACCTCGCCATTTTCATCAAGCTTTTATTGATTTTTGTTTTTCTGTTTTGTGATGTTTAAAGGCGTACAACATTTATGGTTAAAAGCGCCTTCTAATTGATTGATTAATATGCAATAATCAATATAGATTTTGAGAGTGCGTTCAAGTGAGAGATAATTGATTGTAAAATTATATTAAAAATAAGGTTAAGACTAGGTAGGAAAATCACAATGAAGTCTAATGCTGGCCTTCCATACCTGCGTTATTCGTATTGCGATATCGGATGTTGAGAATCGGACCAATCAGGGACGAGTCCGATGCGACTCTCGATTATTGAGCTCGACTCTACTTTTTGCGATTTCGGATTGCGATATTACCGGCAGTTGTGTGTGTTTCTTCCTAATTCATATTGTACAGTCTCTTTATCCCAGCTCTAAAGTTATTTATATTTCTAAACACATGAGGTTCTATATCTACTCTGAAAATCGCATTACGATATCGGATTCCGGTGTCCGAATCGCATACCGTTTAGTATGGAAGCCCAGCTTAATGTTTAGAGGTTCCAGTGTAAAGGGCCGGAGCTAAAAGACTAACGTTAGCGTAATACATGTGTCAAAGTATGTGAACCGGTATGTCTTTTGAAACGATTGTTTCAGATGGCAGACAGCACTCCAGTTTGAGTTGAAAATTGAAAGATTCCATCTATAATTGTGGAGTCATTATCTAAAATATCAGCGATGTCGCCTGTAATATTATATCTACGTCTAAAGTCTTTAAACATATCACAGTTGGTAAGAATATGTTTGATACTGAGATCCGAGGAACAGTCTCCACACCCTGGAGGATCTCCGTCGGTTAGTAAGAAGCTTTTATTGATATACTGTATTGCACTGTATTTCTGTACAGCTGCTGAAGACTTATTATTATTATTAACATGCCCTGTGTCCACACATCTTTCTTCTCTGGCATTAAAACTACTTTCCATCTCACTTCTCATCCACCGACGCCAATAGATCTTCACTGCGACCCTCGTTAACATTCTATATACAAGCGTTCTCTGATGGTACATTATTGAGCAACTTAATTGGAGCAACCTCTCAACTTTGAACGCCATACTTTGAGTGACAGTAGGATGGGGGAGGAGAGAGAGAGAGAGAGAGAGAGAGAGAGAGAGAGAGAGAGTGAGGGGGGTAATGGAAAAGTAACGTTATAATTTGTATGCGGCCAAGTTTGTATAGCGGGAAGTTTGCGAGTAGCTTGAAGGGGTAGGAAAGTTATCAGCCCTTCACAACGCTCGCCTCATGGCGGTGCATTCCTGTACCAGTTCGTTACTCCGGCTACTTCCGGTTCGTCAACACACGCTCAGCGCAAGCGCGTGCTGAGAATGGTTCATCTCACCCGGCCACAAGGCCCTTACTCTATAACTGCGAACGAAATGAAAGCGTGTTCGATGAAGCCGCTTTGATTGCGTATCTCAGTTATAGAATGACCTTCAGGCTTCAAGAGGAGAAGCTCTGCTCACTGATTGGACGAGCTTTAGCGAGGAGTCAATTTGACACACTGAAAACAATTGGTGTTCGTTTTTATGTTTATTTTGTTGTTTTTCTGTCGGTTCTCCACAGGTCAAACGGCCACAGCTATCAACTTCAAACTTCTTTCCAATATGGTTCCTCATCTAACTTAGATCTGTATAGTTTTGTGTCATTATCGGGGGGTAACTTTTTTTTTATGAATTTTACAAATTTCAAAAATACCCATTAGAATAACATAGCGGTACAAAAGGAAAATATTTCTATTTTTCAAAAAAAAAATAGGCGTGAAGTTGAATTACATTTTGATACACATTTCTGGAAACTGTCAGCTTGATCGGGTCAGCCATTTTGAAGAAAAAACATAAAATGTGCTCAATTGGTACCACTCGAAGCAGTTTTTACCCAATTCTACCCATACTATTACTATTTGCTCGTCTAACAACGCATATATGGCGTTTTCCTAGTACTAACCTAGACGAAACACTGAGACGGGCGCGAGGATATGGGACTGAAGGAAACCAACGCCCAGCCTCGTGACGTCACGCCTCAGGTGCCGACCCGTGCTACACAGATGGTGAATATTTATCAACTAGGAACACGCCATATAATGTAATTCAACTTCACGCAAAATTTCATTTTATGGAAAATTTCTTCGGAAAATGAAAATATATATTCTTTTTTGACGCTGTGTTATTCTATTGGGTATTTTTGAAATTTCTAAAATTCATAAAAAAAAGTTACCCCCCGATAATGCCACAAAACTATACAGATCTAAGTTAGATGAGGAATCATATTGAAAACAGTTTGACGTTGATAGCTGTATCCGTTTGACCTGTGGAGAACCGACAAAAAAACAGAAAAAAAACAGAAAAACGAACACCAATTTTTTTCAGTACGTCAAATTGAATCCTCGCTAAAGCTCGTCTAATTAGTGAATGATCGACAAGGCGCTGACAGATTAAAGGCCCATGCACAATTGAACTTATCCGCAAACTTATAGGAACTTACTAATTGTTTGTCATACGGTATTTCTCGTTACTGTCCACGACAACATTAAACTTAGTACTTAACAGTAGCACTAACGTAGAAGTTTGCAAACTCCAAACTTGGTTTCTTGAGTTTACAGAAAACGTGGGAATCGACCAATCAGCGCCTAGTTCAAGCATGTGGTCGGCCGCCATTTTGGCAGGATGTGTCCAGCCTATTGTTGTTAAAACTGGGAAAACGCTATACACGCGTTGTTAGACGAGCGGATAGTAATAGTATGGGTAAAAATGGGTAAAAACTGCTTCGAGTGGTACCAATTTAGAGCATTTTATGTTTTTTCTTCAAAATGGCTGACCCGATCAAGCTGAAAATATACAGAAATGTGTATCGAAATGTAATTCAACTTCATGCGAAATTTCATTTTTTGGAAAATATTTTTTTTTTCCGCTGTGTTATTCTAATGGGTATTTTTGAAATTTCTGGAATTCATAAAATAAAAAGCTATCACCCGATAATGTCACAAAACTATACAGATCTAAGTTAGATGAGGAACCATATTAAAAAAAGTTTGAAGTTGATAGCTGTAGTCGTTTGACCTGTGGAGAACCGACAAAAAAAAACAGAAAAAAAAAGTACAATGTTGTTCAGTATGTCAAATTGACTCCTCGCTGAAGCTCGTCCAGCAACTGATGACAACACTGGGCACAAGGCTTAATGCTGTGTAAATGAATTATCACATTGTAAGAACTGTAATAATTATATCATTTATCATCGCATATGAACTATGAATCCTAAACTATGGACAAGTAATTAAAGCTCTCACAAGTCTTCGAGGACACAACTGTCAGGTCATGTTGCGGCCAAGTGACAGCTGATCGGAAGAGATGTGGCAACAGGTCGACATTAGACGTCAGAAGAGTGGCTTGGATGCGGTAGCATTTTTGTTATATACCCTTAATTAAATTAGGAAACGCCTTATATGCGTTGTGAGATGAGCTTAAAAGTATGGAAATGTAGAATTAAGAACATTTGGTCAGCTCAATGTACATATACAGGCCATGGATCACTTCAAAGGTTCAAAAACCGCGGCTGTCTGTTGGTATATAAACCTTGGTTCCCAAACAATGGTACCAGTGCCTTCTTCATATCCATCACAGATTTTAAACGTTTTAATTTATTGGTGACACTTGTTGCTCACATTTAATAGTTCCTTTAATTGCTTTCTTAATTGCTTTTATCGATGTGTAAAAGAGTACATTAAAAATGCGTTTTCTTCGTTATTTCACATTCGATTGTTCCATAAATCGCTTAAAATAGGTATGATAGATCTTTCCACATTCAGTATAAATTTGAAAGATTTTGAAGAATATTTGTTTTCTAAGTATTTCTTCCCCGGCTTATTCTTATGGGGATTTTCTGTACTTTCCAAATTTTTTCCGGAAAAACCGTTTGACCTATTTCTCTGAAAAACAATCCCAACCTACTCTGGTGTAATACCAATTTGAAGTTTCGAGTTGATTGATCCTTTTTCCGGACCTATATGCCGCGCACAAAATTACAAAAAAAAAAAAAAAAAAAAAAAAAAAACATAAAAACCAAGCCCAAAATTTTTCGGTATATGGAATGGAAATCTTCGCTACGCTCATCTCATTAGTTTCACCATATTTCAGGATTTTTTTGCAATCAATTTTGTAGGCCCTATCACCTTTGTGAAACCATTGTACTTGTATGTATAACTTGTTGCTTTTTATTACGCTGTACCATCTTGTTATCCCGCTTTCCGGACAGCCGACAAATAAATTGACATTCTCTCATACAGCCTTGAGTTAAAGGAATAAGTTTGAGCCGCCCTCGTTAGCTCAGTCAGTTGAGGCACGCTTCAGACTGAAGTGAACCGTTGGGCGTGGGTTCGAGTCCCGCATAAGGCATGGATTTTTGTAATCGTCCTTTCACTTATCATCACGTCATCGTTTCATTATCACCCGTATAACCTAACTGTTGGTGGGCGCGTTAACCAGCATTGAAAAAAATCATCACCAATAAGTTTGAGGTTGGGCCGAATGCAAGGTTCGGGAGTCCCAGGGGCGTATCCCGGTCAAGCCCTAAAGACACCCTCGACTGCCAGCACTGGACCCGAGCCGTGCGGGGGCCGGTGGGGGGCCTGGGGGCCGGTGGGGGGCCGTGGGGCAATTAGCAACAGCGGGGGGTAAAGGGGGCGACGCCCACTAACAAGATAGGTGAACACAAAATAAAGCTAATTGTGTTAATATCATTGGAGCAAACGAGGAGAAAGAGTTTATTGGTGTTGAGTTGGGATGACGAGGCACTTGTCACAACTGAATACTTATATAACTAATAACTCATATAGCTTACACACATATTATATATATATATATATATATATATATATATATATATATATACTGTCGTCAAACCGGGGGGGGGGGGGGGGGGGGGGGGGGGCAAAGCCCCCTCCCCCTCCCCCAACTTTTGGCCAAGGGGTGGCAAAAGGGGCAAGAAAAAAGACTTGCAAGACACAATTTGAAAATACGAAAAATAGAAAAGACGAAAAAAAAGAAGGAAGAGAGAAGGAAAGATGTATGTAGATAGATAAAATCGTACATAGATTCATATTTCACATTGCATAGAAAATTAGATGGGCACATTCAGTTCTAGAAGGAAATTGATTTTGGCATTTAAATCTCATCTGAAACACGTTGAACCATATTGAAAAAGATGTAATTTGAAGAAATTTTATGTACCGTCTCGAAATGACAGCTCTGGTACGTAGTTTATGAGTGAGCAGAAATCAACAAGCAATGCTTCTTCCAGATGTAAATTATTCATAAGCATTTTTGTAAATTTCCAAAATTCCGACAGTCGTAACGATGACAATAAACTGAAATGGAAAAAGGGAGCTCCCAATGAGGGTCGTTTCTAGGGGTGGGCAAAGAGCGTGACTGCCAGAGGCGTCAAATTTAAGGGGCGCTATCGGCGCACATTTGTAACATTCTATTCATAATAATATTCCATGAATCATATTCTATTTTACTTGTGCATTATTGGGTGGAGTAAATGTTATTATTCGAACAGCATTGTTATCGAATGATATAGATTAATTTAGCGTTTTATTTTCTTGGATCAACCATTCAGCAAAACTAGCTCTTACCACACTGAAGAATTCATAAATTCCAGAAATTTCGTGTAGTTCCCAAACCCGTAGAATCGAATTTAAAAAGATACTTTTTCGAAAATTTCTCTGCGGGGCTTGGTTCCTCCCTCTCTTGCATTCATTTTCACTATGCGCATACAGTTTTGGGGGCTCATGGTTGAGTCCTTGCCCGTGGCGCTAAAATGAGCCAGAACGACCCCGCGGCTACAATAACTATGATTGGCAAATATCAGTTGGGCACCTTTAGTTATTTAGGACAATTAATTTTGTCATCTAAATCTTATCTGAAACACGTTAAATCGTGTTAAAAAAGGGGTAATTTAAAAAAATTCCCTGCGGGGCCAGAAGGGGTCCTTCCCCCCCTTGCCCCCCGCGGGTCGTAGGCTTCGCGTTAGCTGGCCTTTGTACAACTGTTCCTATGGCATTTTCTTTTCCAAACTCAGATCCCCCCCTCCCCCTATCTTGGTATTTTTAGTAATTTTTATTTTTTTCTTCTCTCCCGAAAAATACCCAGATGTTACTGAATATGTGGCACCCCATACTTCTTTCCTCCGCGGGTCGCAATTGTTGAGCTTGCCCCCCCCCCCCCCCCCCCCCCCCCCCCCCCAACTTTGGAAACGTTCCGACGCCCCTGTATATATATATATATATATATATGTACACATCCAGGCCTATATAAACGCGTCAAGTGCTTACCTTCCTGCTTCGCCGCCAGGGTGAGCTGCAGTGGCGCCAGCAGCAGCATGGTGGCCAGCAGAGGAACCATCATGCACACACACTTCATCCCTCGGGCTCGCACATCAGACCTGGCAACATGGCAAACACACGGCGTCAACACACTGCTCTGTTCGGAACACGAAGACAAGCCGAGTGGTTCCGAGTGGTTCCGAGGGCATGTGACGTCGACCAGATGCTCGTCAGAGGAGAAACAAAAACTAAAGTAGAAAAGCATCTAAAGATGTACGGAATTCCGGCTTATTCATCAGATAAAATGTAATTATGCAGTATACTAGGAAAACGCCATAAATGCGTTGTTAGACGAGCGAATAGTAATAGTATGGGTAAAAATGGGTAAAAACTGCTTCGAGTGGCACCAATTTAGCACATTTTATGTTTTTTCTTCAAGATGGCTGACCCGATCAAGCTGAACATTTCCAGAAATGTGTATCAACATGTAATTCAACTTCACGCAAAATTTCATTTTTTCGGAAAATTGAAATATCTTATTTTTTTCAGCTGTGTTTTTCTAATGGGTATTTTTGGAATTTCTAAAATTCATAAAAAAAAAGTTACAACTCGATAATGCCACAAAACTATACAGATCTAAGTTAGATGAGTAATTATATTGAGAAAAAGTTTGAAGTTGATAGCTGTAGCCGTTTCACCTGTGGAGAACCGACAAAAAAAATAAAAAAAATCAGTATATATCAAATTGAATCCTCGCTGAAGCTCGTCTAATAAGGAAATAAAATATTAAAGCCCAGAAGAAGGAACAGAAATGTGAAAGACGATGAAATGACAATGTGAGAAAAGATTATAAACCTTGCCAAACCGGCATGAAACACTAGCTCATGTACAGCGTTTTCCTCTGCACTCAATTACTTGCCGACGCGTGTTAACATGGCAAGTAGATTACAGCCTACAGTGTTGCCGCGTGCATCAGCGAGCATCTACAGCCAGAGAATCACCCCCCAGGCGATCGTAGCGGCCGTGACGGCAACGTCGCCTGGGAGCCGAATGGTGATAACTTCCAAACGGTATGAGATATCTGAATTCTAATACCGACGAGACAGAGATATCTCGAATACCTTCAAGACGGTGTGAGTGAGAAGGGACTACTAGTATCGCATAGTTGTCAAATGTATGCGGCCAACCCTATTGAGGGTTCCGTTAGTTTCCCGGTCTCTTAAGGTGACACCGGCACATGTAGCGCAGTGGTTAACGCGCTCGCTCCATGTGATCCGGGAGGCGAGGTTCGATCCCCGCCGCCGACCATCTTTACAGGGGTTTTCCATGGTTTACCTCTGTAGTCTAGGCTAATGCCAGGATGGTTCCTACAATAAGTCGGCCATGACCGCTTCCTTCCTATTACCCAAGAACCTTCATCCCATCATCCCATCATCTCATTAATCATCTATCGGACGCCAATAGATCTTCGCTATCATTACAGTGCGTCGTTATATATATATATATATATATATATATATATATATAAAACGACGCACTGTAATGATAGCGAAGATCTATTGGCGTCCGATAGATGATTCATATATATATATATATATATGTATATATATATATATATTAGTGATGCCTTCGGGTACCCGGGTCGGGTACGGGTAATGCATTACCCCGGTAATATTCTGTTACCCGGGTACCCGGGTACCCGTCTAGGTTCCGGGAAATTGTGCTAACCAGTACCTATAATATGGAAAATAACTTTTATAAATCACTCAAGCTACCGAGAGAAATTCAACTTCGCATTCTACATAAGTTTTTTCACCTACCTACCCAGACCTGTCTCAACTTGTCATAATGCGCTCGTCAAATCTAGTCGCACCACCTACCGTTATCTGTGGTCACACGTGCAGTGTACTGAATCCCTCTCCTGTCAACCGCTCTCTAGTTGCCATGCCAAATACTATTCTTTACCGAGAACTGAGAAGCATATAGCCTATAGTCATATAGTTTTTAGTTTTAAGTTTTATTTAGTTTTTTAAATTACCCGGGTATTACCCGGGTAATTTCGGCGGGTACCCGGTTCCTAATTTATTATCCGAAGGCATCACTAATATATATATATATATATATATATATATATATATATATATATATATATATATATATATTATGGTGATTTATCTCCCTATCCCTCCAATGTTAAAATTATGTACTAGTTTACGGTCCAAATCTATGTAAATAATGATAGTGAGTCACCTAGCAGCGATACAAGGAACTAACCTTGTTTATAACATCACGTTTACGTCTGCTCAGTGACTTGCAGCAGTCAACGACGTGTCAATAACTGAGGGTCCTAGAGGTCACCAGACTGCTCACTAGAGGTCACCAGACTGCTCACTAGAGGTCACCAGACTGCTCACTAGAGGTCGCCAGACTGCTCACTAGAGGTCGCCAGACTGCTCACTAGAGGTCACCAGACTGCTCACTAGAGGTCGCCAGACTGCTCACTAGAGGTCACCAGACTGCTCACTAGAGGTCGCCAGACTGCTCACTAGAGGTCGCCAGACTGCTCACTAGAGGTCACCAGACTGCTCACTAGAGGTCACCAGACTGCTCACTAGAGGTCACCAGACTGCTCACTAGAGGTCACCAGACTGCTCACTAGAGGTCACCAGACTGCTCACTAGAGGTCACCAGACTGCCCACTAGGCAGCGCAGCGATCGGTTGGTCCGAGGACAGTTCTCAAGGCCAAGAACGAGATCGAGCGCCGAGCAGTGTTGCCATAATTCTGCTCCACGTATACCATAATTGATTGAAAAATGTCTACTAAAATCACATTTTTAATGAATAAAAAAAATCATATCCAATTTCCACTACGCATGCAGTTTAAAACATTCTGACTTATGCAGATCTATTGTTAATTCATCAAGTTATGAATCTGATTAGATGAGCGTAGCGAAGATTTTCACTGTACTCTTACGGAACTTTGTCTGCGAGTTTTTTTTTTGTTTGTTTGTAAACACTGCACAGGTCGCAGGGTTTGACCGATCGACATGAAAATTTTTTTTTATATGCAAACTTATCGAACTTAGAACTGTATAGTTTTGAGGTCTAATCGGTTGGACCATTTTTGAGAAACATCATTTAGAAGTTTCTAAAAACCCCATAAGATTTGGCTGAGCGGAAAAAATTGAAAAATTAAATCTCTTCAATATGATTCAAATTTTCCACAAATGTGAACACAAGAATAATATACATGAATAAAAATTTGGTTTGATATTCGGACCAGCCGTTTTGGAGAAAATAATATAATAAATGTATTTTATTCATCGGAAAGATAGAAATGTAACAGTCACCAACTGTTTTATATAATTATAATTATCATAGTATGTATATTCATTTAACTAGGCAAACGCAGGATGTGCGTTGTACGATGAGCGAGATGTCTATATAAAGTATAATCGAAAACTCTACAAACCTTGATCATTTGAAATGAACTTCATCCGATGTCAATGAATCTAGAAAGCCGTGACTTCGACAATGCAACATTTTTCAACTAATATTTCTATCTTTTCGATGAATAAAATACACTTATTATATTATTTTCTCCAAAACGGCTGGTCCGAATATCAAACCAAATTTTTATTCATGTATATTATTCTTGTGTTCACATTTGTAAACACATTTGTGGAAAATTTGAATCGTATTGGAGAGATTTTTTTTTCAATTTTTTTCCGCCCAGCCAAATCTTATGGGGTTTTTAGAAACTTCTAAATGATGTTTCTCAAAAATGGTCCAACCGATTAGACCTCAAAACTTCACAGTTCTAAGTTGGATAAGTTCTCATATAAAAAAAAAGTTTCAAGTCGATCGTCCAAACCCTGCGATATGTGCAGTGTTTACAAACAAACAGAAAAAAAAAAAAAAAAACGCACAGACAAAGCTCCGTAAGACTTGAGTGAAAATCTTCGCTACGCTCATCTAATTATTTGTTAGTTTCTCTCTTATTCGTTATTTCTCATGCTATTTCATGTCCCCTTGGCTTTGCCTTTTGTCCAAATCATACCTCTTTGCAAGTAGGTCACTGATCGCCTTCAGCCTAGAGTCCTCCCTTCTTAGAGCCAATAGAATGGTCAAGATTTCGCGGGTCTTCTATCCGCGAATCACAACCCTTCTTTTTCAATTGTTTATATTTGTAGTTTTAATCCACCCCCTTAGAATAGTTTATAAATAAGCGTGCACTTCATGCTCGCTAGGGAAGTCTCAATTTATTTCTACAACTGTGACTACGATCATCCACGATGTAGCCAAATCAATTGTAAGTGTTTTCCATTATTATTATTAGGTATTATTATTAGGTTATGTTTCAAGTTAGATTCCATGGTTAAATAAAATAAGGTTAATGTTAATGTTCTCTCTGTGTATTTCTGTACCCACTTCACAGCAACGAACCCTCTCTCAAACCAGTTCCTTAATATTAGTCTCAGATTAAACTCCTGAGTGGTGACAGCGATTAAAACAAAGGCCAACTGTTATAGAAATATAAGTTGAAAAATGTTGCATTGTCGAAGTCACGGCTTTCTAGATTCATTGACATCGGATGAAGTTCATTTCAAATGATCAAGGTTTGTAGAGTTTTCGATTATACTTTATATAGACATCTCGCTCATCGTACAACGCACATCCTGCGTTTGCCTAGTATTTTTTAAATTGTGTGTACCATAATTTCACAGAAAAATCAATAATTCCCAAATAATGATAGATAATTGTATATGTCCAACCTGGCAACACTGGCGCCGAGTGATGCCACAGCTACGACCTGTATTGTTCAGCCAACGTTTCACAACCACGCGATATTGGCCGAACAAGATGTATCTACATCATTCTGAAGGTAGATAATATCTGTGTGACCTTGAAATGTTGATATCTTGAAAGGTCATCAGTGATCGCCATGAAGCTTCGACTTGTCGAGCTCTTAAAGCGTCTCGCATGCCCTCTTAATGTGGTGATGGCAAGTCACAAGTCATGTACCAAAGACGTTAGTTTGTAAGTTTGCCGCTTGTTCCGAGCAAAGACGTTAGTAAGTCAAGCGCACCGCCCTCTAATTGGCTACACGCTGTCGTCTGCTGTCGACCGGGTCGCGGGCCACCCGACGGATCGCTCGGGACAGTTCGGCTCCTTGGCCCGAGTGATCGTGAGTCGGCCTGTTGAATCGTTAGCAAGACTTCTTTCAACGGTTCAGAGAAAAATCTTTCCGACCCATAACCCTTGGCCAAAGGCATTCACATATCGACGGTGGAAGGCAGAATGTCGGAAGCGCCATTCTGAATACTTTTCACAGGAATTCAGAAACGTTTTAAAAATTCAAACTTGAAGATATAATGTTGAATTATTTGTCCGATATTCTTGCATACGTTTACAGATGTCACGAATTTTCATGAAAATTCATCAACTTTCTCCAATCAACTTTCTCCAATCAACTTGATGTACAGGATCCTCGTCGCTCACATACAGTGCATGACCACGCCTGATGTATTGACATGGCGCTCATTAGACGAGTTTTAGCGAGGATTCAATTTGACATACTGAAAAAAATTGGTGTTTGTTTTTATGTTTTTTTTTTTTTTTTTTTTTTTTCATGTTTTTTTGTCGGTTCTCCACAGGTCAAACGACTACATCTATCAACCTCAAACTTTTTACTTTTTTTCAATATGGTTCCTCATCTAACTTAGATCTGTATAGTTTTGTGGCATTATCGGGGAGTAACTTTTTTTTTTATGAAATTAAGAAATTTCAAAAATTCCCATTAGAATAACATGGCGGAAAAAAAGATTATTTTTTTTATTTTCCAAAAAAATGGAATTTCGCGTGACGTTGAATTACATTTTGATACACATTTCTAAAAAATTTCAGCTTGATCGGGTCAGCCATTTTTAAGAAAAAACATAAAATGTACTAAATTGGTACCACTCGAAGCAGTTCTTAACCATTACTACCCATACTATTACTATCCGCTCGTCTTACAACGCACATATGGCGTTTTCCTAGTGACACTAGAAAATGACATTCTAAATTGTATTTCACGGGGAAAATATCAACAAATGTCGCTCACGACATTCTGCCTCTCCAACATTGATATCATTTGCAATGTAACAAAGAGTTTTGTCGCATGGGACTCGAACCCGGTGTTTCTGCCACGGCAGGCTGGTCTGAACCGCGCTATGCGCTATCTGAACAATCAAGGGGCCGGACCCTCCCGAGCGATCCGTCGGGTGGCCCGCGACCCAGTAGTGTGAACTGACCTTGAGGAAGTTGCGCTTTCAACACGGAGTCAGCTTGTGGCCCCCCAATTCGGGATTTAATTATTTTATATATAATTAGTGCTGCATTGTTGCTGATTAGTGCCGTTGAGTTGGTAATTAGTGCCTGATCGCTTTCTGGGGGGGGGCACGGCCCCCCTCAGCAATTTCCTCAATTACTTCCGAAAAAATGTAACACCAATTACGGGGTCAACGGCACTAATCAGCACTAAATACGTTTTTATTTTGAGCAAGATTCGTTTCAAGGGGTGCCTCACAGTTGCTTCTACTTATCTGCCGCGGGGAGCAGCCACTAATTGCTAACTCAACGGCTGTTTGAGTCAAGAGGGTCGACCGTCGCGGGACTCGAACCCTTGTCTCCTGAACGACGGTTTAGCGCGCTAGCCACTGAACCACCTGTTTCAGTCAGGAGGGTCGACCGTCGCGGGACTCGAACCCTTGTCTCCTGAACGACGGTTTAGCGCGCTAGCCACTGAACCACCTGTTCCAGTCAGGAGGGTCGACCGCGGCGGGACTCGAACCCTTATCTCCTGAATGACGGTTTAGCGCGCTAGCCACTGAACCACCTGTTCCAGTCAGGAGGGTCGACCGTGGCGGGACTCGAACCCTTGTCTCCTGAATAACGGCTTAGCGCGCTAGCCACTGAACCACCTGTTCCAGTCAGGAGGGTCGACCGTCGCGGGACTCGAACCCTTGTCTCCTGAACGACGGTTTAGCGCGCTAGCCACTGAACCACCTGTTCCAGTCAGGAGGGTCGACCGCGGCGGGACTCGAACCCTTATCTCCTGAATGACGGTTTAGCGCGCTAGCCACTGAACCACCTGTTCCAGTCAGGAGGGTCGACCGTGGCGGGACTCGAACCCTTGTCTCCTGAATAACGGCTTAGCGCGCTAGCCACTGAACCACCTGTGTCAGTTAGGAGGGTCGACCTTGGCGGAACTCGAACCCTTGTCTCCTGAATGACGGTTTAGCGCGCTAGCCACTGAACCACCTGTGTCAGTTAGGAGGGTCGACCTTGGCGGGACTCGAACCCTTGTCTCCTGAATGACGGTTTAGCGCGCTAGCCACTGAACCACCTGTTCCAGTCAGGAGCGTCGACCGTCGCGGGAATCGAACCCCGTCAGGTTTATGTCATGGAGAATAGAGTTGATGCCGCCCCGGTGGCTCAGTCAACTATCGCTAGCGGTAGTAACTGAAGTCACCGTTGGGCGTGGGTTCGAGTCCCGCATAAGGCATGGGTTTTTGTAAACTTCCTTTCATCTATCATCACCTCATCGTTTAATATCATCCGCTCATTCGTAGCCCCGTATAACCTAGCTGTTGGTGGGGTCGTTAAGCAACATTAAAAAAAAAAAGATTTGACACGTGAAAGATGTTGAAATCATGTAATCCGGCCTCCCGAATGAGAGTTCAGTGCTCTAGCGACTTATCCACCCGTCTCGGTTTCCCCCAATCCTACACCAACATAAAAACATCGTGAAAATCGGCATTCCAACGCTTTCCCAAGAGCTTATCACACGACCGGGGTTTACGAACGACCGTCTCCCCTATCTAGAACCATTACCGCACGGCTGTTCCGAGCCTCCAGCCGGCACGTGTAATATATGTGTGGTTTTTAAGGAACAGCCAAGGAGGAGGATTACGATTGGTCTATAAATTATTACCTGGAAGAGGGGAATGTCTGGATTAACTGCCTGCGATCCAGGCGGGGGGGGGGGGATCGAACCTCTTATATCCTGCTTGCCAATCGATTTGTTTACGAATAAAAGTGGTTTTTTAATTCCCACTTGGGCGTGGATTTATAACGTTCAGTACTTTATTAGGCGATTACAGGGGCAACGCAGTACACGCATGTGTTGAGGGTTGAGGCGTTTAAGGCGTAACGCCGAGTTATCATAACGACGTGGACCAGTGGCTAGCACGCTGAACCGTCAATCAGGAGATGCATCGTGGTTTACCTCTGTCGTTCAGGTCAATACAGAGATGGTTCCTCGAAACAGGCCACGACCGACTCCTTTCTACTATTTACAAACACCTTATTAGTCGAGCTTTAGCGAGGATTCAATTTGACATACTGAACAAAATTGGTGTTAGTTTTTAGGTTTTTTTGTTTTTTGTTTTTTTGTTTTTTTTGTTTTTTTGTCGGTTCTGCACAGGTCAAACGGCTACAGCTATCAACTTCAAACTTTTTTTTCAATATGGTTCCTCATCTATTTACATATTTATTTATTCATTACAGATTGTTCATAAAACAGGTGGTAATGGTTACTATACCTAATGGAATTACAGTCAAACATACTCAATACAATTATACTTCATTTTTTTCTAGCTCTCTTTTTAAATCACCGATCTTCGTTATGTTCTTGATATCTTCTTCCAATTCATTCCATTCCCGCGTCGTTCTTTGTATAAATCCATATTCACCTACTTCTCTATCCACTTTTTCCACTTCCATTCTTACCCCTCCCCTTGTTCTTCTTTGTAATCTCTTTCCAATTCTATTGCTTAATTCATCCCATCCTGTATATTTGTTCTTAACTCCAACAAAATTGCACATTCTTTCTATTTGTGTTCGTTTCGCCAAATTTTCCCATCCCATTTCCTCAATCATTCTACTAGGTCTTTCTATAACTTTTTCAACCACATCCTTATCGTTCCTGATAATCTTCCAGCGCTTCTCTCTCCCCAAGACCCTTCTTGCAGCAACCCTTTGGACGTTCTCCACAGCCTCATCTAACTTAGATCTGTATAGTTTTGTGGCATTATCGGGTGGTAACTTTTTTTTTATGAATTTTAGAAATTTCAAAGATATCCATTAGAATAACACAGCGGAAAAAAAGAAAATATTTTTATTTTCCAAATAATGAAATTTTGTTTGAAGTTGAATTACATTTTGATACACATTTCTAAAAATGTTCAGCTTGATCGGGTCAGCCATTTTGAAGAAAAACATAAAATGTGCTAAATTGGTACCACTCGAAGCAGTTTTGACCCACTATTACTATTCGCTCGTCTAACAACGTATATATGGCGTTTTCCTAGTATAATAACGAAGTCACGGTCTCTTGGAATATGGCGAACATGTTGCATGTATGTTAGCCTTCCTCACGAGCAGTGCCAGGATTTGGTGATAGCAACTTACTTCATCATAATATCAAGAAGGTGTGCCGACTCAGCCTTCCGTCCGCCGTCATAGAGGGCACATTTGCCTGTAGCGCAACTATCGCTTTTATATCGAACTATATAAAACAACAATGCGCAACAATGCTATACACGGCTCAGTAGAATTATTACGTTAAAGGTAGCATTTGTTTTTCACGGAAATGATAGATTTTATAAGTTCATCAATGTCACCGGTACCGTAGCCACTCAATCTCATCTAGTTCACAAGAGAGTCCCTCTAGGGTAAATGGGGGATTTGGGCTCTGATCTGACGGCAAGCAAACAATAATGCCCGCCATGTTATTAGTATGGGAGTCGGCACACCTTCTTGATATTATGATGAAGTATGTTGGTATCACTGCATCGTGGTTCCACTGAGCCGTGTATAGCCTTGTTGTCAGTTAGCTCAGGATGCGTGTTACTGCAGCTTGATCTACCACCTCATGTGACGGCAAGTGTACGTTTGTCCCCCCCCCCTCAAGTTAATAACCAAGTCAGGCCTACAGAAGAATGTCCCCCTCCCACCCCTGCCAGCCGTCTAGGGGTGGGAGGGGGGGGGAGCTGTCGGGTCAGATTAATTGACACCTCGAGACGGTAGTTAGGTGCCGGCCGCGCCACCTGTTCGGTCGGGGGGGGGGGGTAGTAGGGTGGGGAGGTGAGGGGGGATCAAGTTGATATCGAAGGCGAGTTATAAGCAAAGACTCTACTATCTTAAGACACAAAACTAGTCTTGATGTAACGCTTGGCCACATTGCTCACTAGCACTACCTGGCGGACTGGAGTGAATTACAAGGTAGATATCTGCTTTACCAGCAATGGCCAATGCGTATAACACCGAACTGATGTCATTATTATTATATTTTTAATTATTTACACACATATTTTTCAAACATAAATATTAGGGCTGTCTGCCAATGAACAGCCATTTTGAAGTAAAGACATGAAATGTGGTAAATTGTTGTCACTCGAAGCAGTTTTTACCCATGTATTACTCGTCAAGTCTCAACAACGAGCTCGACAACGCAAGGGAAATAATTAATCAAACTTTCTCACATATATATCAAAATCATTTAAAAAATATATTAACAAAGATAGAATACTTTATGAACCCTTTTCAATAACCCGTCTGACCTAGCTGTTCGGGGGGGGGAGGAGGGGGGGGGGGGGAGAGGGGGAGGGGGGGAGAAGAAGCCACTCCAGTTTAGTCAAGTCATTCTGTGATGGAAAATACATTCCTTAAATCTCTTCACGTCTTGTAATATAATCTATTAATGTATTCAAAGACCACGGAGAAAGCATCAACTCGAGATCCACATTTCCTTCATAGCTTCAAAATCAAGGGTTTATAAGGGATTAGCAGATGCTTGGTAACTAGGAAAACGCCATAGGCCTATATGCGTTGTTAGACGAGCGGATAGTAATAGTATGGGTAAAAATGGGTAAAAACTGCTTCGGGTGGTATCAATTTAGCACATTTTATGTTTTCTCTTCAAAATGGCTGACCCGATCGAGCTGAAATTTTTTAGAAATGTGTATCAGAATGTAATTCAACTTCACGCAAATTTTTTTGGGAAAATGATTTTTTTTTTTTCGCTGTGTTATTCTAATAGGTTTTTTGAAATTTCTAAAATTCATAATAAAAAAGTTACCACCCTATAATGCCACAAAACTATACAGATCTAAGTTAGATGAGAAAAAAAATTGAAAAAAGTTCGAAGTTGATAGCTGTAGTCGTTTGACCTGTGGAGAACCGAGAAAAAAAAAAAAAAAAACGAACACCAATTTTTTCAGTATGTCAAATTGAATCCTCGCTAAAGCTCGTCTAATTAGTGGAAAACGCAGTGCATGCGCTGTGAAGAAGCGACTCTCATATGAGCTGTACTTGAACGATATACACAGCTTGCTTTCGAAACTGTCGGGGATAAACAGACCGAGGAAATTGTCTTTACTGTTGTTTTACCGTGTGCACGACCCAGTGTGACTGAATGAGAAGATTGTGAACCACAGGTCATTGCATGCTCTAATCAATATGGCATTCTACTTTTGTGAATTCAACCAGTTTTAAGATAATACGTCAATGAATTTCATCAGATTCTTGGTATTCATTGATGTATCATCTTCAAAGTGATTCAATTCACTGAAATAGAATGTCATATTAATTGAAGAACGTACAGTTATCTTGGAGATGTAAACGTTTCATTCAATTCACTGGTTTTAGAAAATAGACAAAAATGAGTGAATGTGAAATTGAATGAGTGAAATTATCTTGGAGATGATATGATTGTCATTCAATCACACTGGTTAGTTAAAACAGACAAAACATAGTGAAGATGGATTCATCAGCCACAGATCCACAGCCACCCGTCGGACACACTTTCACACTGACCTTGGTTTCAGTGCTCTCATTACGCGGTACGACAGCGCTTTGTTTAGTTGATATTGTGGGGACTTTACTGCTGGTTTTCCTAATGATATTGTCTTCAGATGGCCACGTTATTCGAAGTTGCTGGGATGCACAGCCTCATTGGTCAAGCTATTGCTAATAGTAGTTCATTCACCCCGCTAGATTGCGCCACGGTAGAATTTGCGTATGCGTTTGCTCTGTGGTTCCTCCTATCAGTTTTGTTAGGATGCCTCGAGTTTCCTTGTCTAATTGTTCCCTCCGACTCGTCAGCAATGGCGAGTCTTATAACCTAACCTAATTACAATGTAAAGTTGTTGTTCTGGTTGGCACAGGTTACTTTATAACAACAAAGCCGACCTGAGGGGACCAGAGTAGCGAGTAGCTAGGCTGTGCTTCGGTCCGGTCAGGCATCCTACTCACCTTTAAACAACCATCTTAGATTAGGACAGCTGACAGCTCATTAGTTAGTTGTCAGATGTAATGGCGGCGACGAATGATGCAGCTGGTCTGGGAGAACGGGTACCGGTAAGAACGCTTCAATCGCGACTACCTATGATCGAGCTACAGATGCCGTAGACAATATCGATATTTTGATAAATCGATCGATTTTTGAATCGATATAATGGGTTCCGATATATTGCTGAATCGATGTTTTCACGCTCGGTTCGATGTTTTATATTAATTTTGAATTGGTTAATTCTATTGTGTTTTCGAAGTATAATTTTGCAACGTCTGGATTAGAGCTCTCGACTCTCGCCACCTGTCCGCGCTCTTCCACTTTCATTTATTAACGGACTTTCGCGCTAAACACTAGGCGCCAGAATACAATTCATATTCTGGATATTTCCCAATTGAACAGAAACCACTTTGTTGTCGACTGTTCACAAGAGTTGGTGATCCAACTTCATTGAAATCAGATACAATACAGTACAATACCAAAATTACGAAACGTCTTACATGAAATATTTGCATTCATTGAAAGTGACTTGGCAATAGAAATAGATCCTGCTGCAACAAGTATTTTACACACAATATTCATTGAAAACTTGAATAGCTCTACCGGTATTCAAAATTTGAAAAATCGATTTTTTAAATTCAAATATCGATTTTCTCACTTCCGGTTAATCGATGAATCGTATCGGAATAAAAAATATCGAATCGACGTATCGATTATTTCGCTATATTGCGGCATCACTAGATCGAGCGAAGAATATCAGAGATTTTCATAACTCTGTTTTGTTGGAAGATTATAAGTGAAGAGCTGTTGGTTCAGTCAGTCACCTTTAAGACAACGTTAAGCTGCTCATAACAGTTGGACGTATTAGACACTTTCTCTCTCTGACATCCACGACTGTCAGCGTCCTTCCAATCTCACGGCCAGAATAGCTTTCAATCAGATCTCTTCATGCTAAGATGTGTGCTATGATACTAGGACAACGCCATATATGCGTTGTTAGACGAGCGAATAGTAATAGTATGGGTAAAAACTGCTTCGAGTGGTACCAATTTAGCACATTTTATGTTTTTTCTTCAAAATGGCTGACCCGATCAAGCTGAAACTTTTCAGAAATGTGTATCAAAATGTAATTCAACTTCACGAAAAATTTCAGTTTTTTGGAAAATATATAGTTTTTCTTTTTTTCCGCTATGTTATTCTAATGGGTTGTTATGATCTAGAGGTAGAGGGTCCCGAAATCAAGACAAACACAATCAACTTTTAAAATAATCAGTATATTCTTCAATTATAATTTACACTATAACACACACAGTTCAACGCTCTTGCCTTGACGGCCGCCCGACTAGAAGTGTTGGGCTACAGCCGCCTTCACTTGCATCCCTTTCACACTCGTGCCCAACCCTTACTTCTAGTTCACCCTAATGGCTTCTAACTAACGGTAATACTATACTCTATTCTAAATATATTAACCCTTAATCTACAATAGTTACTTCTATGCACTACTTGCTACTATCTAATATATATATAACTATTCTAACTAACCTAGTTAGGTGAGGCCTAACATTCTCCCCCCCTTAAATCTACGGCTGGCGTTGACGCAAGTTATAGCGGTGATCTGCCTGTGGAGGAGGTGGCGCTGTCTGCACCCTCGGAGCCGGTGCCGTCGTCACGTCCCGCGCCCATCCCGGAACTGGCTCGAACTTCAAGAGCTGGTCCGCATTGGCTCGCCCCATCGGTTGACCGGAATCAGGGGCCACCAAATCGAATACATTGCGCCCGATGGCGCGGCATATTCGGTAGGGCCCATTCCTCTTCGGTGCCAGGCTGGCGGAGATACCTCGACTGGCATCGCTGAGGACGTGCTGGTCGCGCCACACCAAGTCGCCCACTTGGAATGCTGCGACTTTGCGTGCCTTGTCGTAGCGGACCTTCGCCGTGTTGTGCGCTTCCCTCGCACGCTGAGCAGCGAAGTCTCTCGCTGTTTCAAGTCGGTTACGTAGATCGGCAGCGAACTCGTGCCTCTCGTATGCTCCGTCCTCTTCTCTACCACGGGTGTAGTCCTCGTTCAGATGCCAAGGGGCCCGTAGCTCGCGACCGTACGTGAGAAAAGCTGGCGAGTACCCTGTTGCTACGGAGGTAGCCGACCGGAGGGCGAAGAGGATCTCATGGAGGCGTCGATCCCAGTCACGGTGTGTTTCACAGTAGGCCATGATAGTTTGTTTTAATGTCGCATTGTGCCTCTCGACTGTCTGGCCACATGGTCGATAGGGGACGGTGTGCCGCTCTACAATGTTTAAGTGCTTCAAAACACCTTGCCATAGTTCGCTCACGAACGGCCTCCCGTTGTCGCTCGATATGCTTCGAGGGAAGCCGTGCCGTGCGAACACTTCCACCATCAGTGGCACTACAGCGTCAGTGGATGCCTGGCGCATTGGAAATACTTCTAAATATCGTGTAAATTTGTCCACTACTACAAGGAGGTATTGGAAGCGGTTTCTTGTCCGTGGTAGTGGCCCTACGAAGTCAATGCTGAGCTCGGCGAATGGGCAGTCTGCAAGCCGGCTGTCCATCTGGCCTGCCGGTTTCTGGCGATTGGGCTTGATGGTTTGGCAAGTCGCACACGAGCGCACAAACTCTGAGATGTCAGACCGCATTCCCATCCAGATGTATGACCTGCGGATTCTTGTCAGCGTCCGTAAGAAACCGCCGTGTCCGCCGAGAGGATGGCAATGCTCCATTGTTAGGACCAGACCACGGAGTGTCCGAGGCAGCCATACCTTCTGGCAAGATGATTCGTCGCTGCCAGGTAGACCTGCGACACGTTTGACTAGAAGACCCTCGTCGGTGATGGCACTGGAGGCGGCAGAAGCATGGATCCATGAAGATAGCCTAGGATCGACTGGAAGTCGAGAAGTTTGCAGGTAGAGCTTGAGTGCGGCCAGATCGACGTCGTTATTTTGATGTGTAACGAGCGTCGGGACGTCGGATATTGCAGACACATCGACTGCCGCGCAAGCCGCAACGAAGTCAGTTGACCGCTCGAAATGTACGGTATGTGTTGGTTCGACCAATTCAATAGGCAACAGAGTTTCCGCCACCGAGTGTCTTGGGGCCTCTGAGGCTAGCCCTACTGGAGCGCGACTCAAGGCGTCTGCCGGTAGGTTCGATGTTCCCTTGCGGAATCGCACCGTGCAGTTGTAGCCCTGGAGGCGCAGCACCCATCGACGGACCCTGCTCGATGTCAGTTCCGTTTTAAACATCCACGACAGTGAGGCGTGGTCGCAGAGGAGGTCGAAATGGGAAAATTCCAGGTATGGGCGGAACTTGTCCACAGCCCACACAACTGCCAGACACTCGAGTTCTTGGACGGTGTAGTTTCTCTCGTGCTGGGTTAACTGACGGCTGATGAACTCCACTGGACGAGGAGAACCTTCCGCATCGTCCTGCAGCAAGATTGCCCCAATACCCAACCCACTGGCGTCGGTCTCGACACTAAAAGGTTTGTTGAGGTCCGGGAGGGCTAATGTCGTGGCATCCGTTAAGCTCTGGATGACTGCTCGGAAAGCCGACTCTTCTGCAGCACCCCAGTGCCACGGAACGTTTTTCCGTGTGAGGCGCGTTAGTGGCATAGTAGTGTTTGCCATACCTGGCAAGAACTTCCGGTAATATCCGACTAAACCGAGAAAACCTTGTAGTTCCTTGACTTTTGACGGGCGAGGAAATGACGAGACGGCCATTACCTTCTCTGGGTCGGGGGAACATTCGTTGGGACGTATAATGTGTCCCAAAAACTTGAGGGACGTCTGGAACAGCTGTACTTTAGATGGGTTGATCGTGAGTCCTGCTGCTTCTAACCGGGAGAGCACCGCATTCAGGTCCCGAACATGCTCCGCTGCTGTGTTCGAAAACACGAGGATGTCGTCCAAAAAACGGCATTGCGCACTTATACTTTAGGTCACGGAGTACATTGTCCATCAAAGCCTGGAACGTTGCAGGACTGCCGGCTAGCCCGAAAGGCATACGCACGTACTCGAATAGGCCTCGGTGGCAGATAAAAGCCGTCTTCGGGCGATCTTCTGGTGCCACGGGGATTTGGTGGAAGCCTTGTGATAAATCGAGCACGGAAAACCACGCCGCTTGCCCTAGCTGAGCGAACACCCATTCCGTCGATGGCATGGGGTACACTGGCACCTTCGTACGAGTGTTAACGGCTCGATAGTCGACCGCCATTCGATGGCCACCAGACTTTTTAGGGACCATTACTGGAGCTGATGCCCAGTTGCTGCGTGAGGGCTGAATGATACCCTGACATAGAAGGTCATCAATCAGACCATCCAGGACTTCACGCTTCTTCGCGTTGACGGGACGCAATTTGCATTTGTACGGGGAGTGGTCACCCGTGTTGATGCTATGCCTAGCCTGCGATGTAATGCCAGGCGTTGTTGTAAATAGCGCGGAAAACCTCATCAGCAAGTCCCGCATTGGCAGCTGCACGCTCAGTGGACAATGAGATACCGTTGGAGGAGTGACCTGCTCCGGGAGAACGATGGGGCGCGATGAAGTCGAAGACGCAAAAGCTACCTCTGGCAATGTAGCCGGAGTGGAGATGCCACGTGCATCCAGCGTATTTTTCTGGACTGACTTGGTGTGGGAAGCCTGCAAGACCATGTCCAAAGCTGCCAGTACGGACTGGAGTTGCTCGCGACGTGTAGGTAAAGGCGGGTGTTCTGTCACCAGCGGCTCACAGAAGTAGGTTGGCGGTGGTGTTAACTGAGGTGGCACTGATGGTGGTAGTGTTGACGCCTCTTGGTGCCCGGATGTGGTTTGAGATCTCTGCAAGACTACTTGTAAGGCAGCCAGCACCGAGTGAAGCTGCTCGCTCCGTGTAGGTAGAGGCGGGTGTTGGCCTACTACCGTATCACGGCGGTGCCCCGACAATGGCGTAGATACTGGTGATGGCGGTGGCGGAGATAGCTGCGGCCGTGGTGGTGTTGAACGTGGAGGGATTTGAGGAAGTTGTTGGACGTCGGTGAACAAACGCTCCAACCCGATGCACCCCAAATCCTCCGAGCTGGTGTAATCAAATGGAATTTTTGATGAGCGGACAGCTGATGACGAGAATGGAATGACGCGTTGTGGTGCGGATCCCAGAGTCCAGCCGCCCTCAGCAACGTGAAGGGAAATCCCAGTGGCAAACAAAAAATCTGTACCCAATATCGCCTCCGTCGCCAGCTCCGGTAAGTAGAGCATCCTCTGTCGACGTTGGCCACCTGGCCATGATATCGGGACCACAAGCTGAGCTGTCGCCAGCGCTACCCCTGACGCCAACTTCAGTGGGCGGGACACGTTGCATGGCTTAGCTCCTGCGGCAACAGCAGCTTGCAGTCCGGCATCTCCGAGGAGGCTGACACACGAGCCTGTGTCGAGCAGCGCGTTGAGGCTTGACGAGCCGACTTGTAATAGTAACATAGGAGGGGTTGACCCTACGTTACTTACCTGCATCACGTGAGCATGAGTGTCCGCAGGCTCGGCACTCACACTCTGGCGTTTCCCGACGACGACGGCGCTCGAGGCGTCGGACATTCGTGAGCCCAGTGCCCCTTTCCTTGGCACCGCCTACACGTGTCTCCAACTTCAGGCTGGCGGCGCGGCGCTGGAAACGTGGTAGCCGGGGTATGTGCGCGATCAGCTGGCTGGAACGCCAAATCCCTCTCTAGGCAGTTGGACGATAAAGGGGGAGGTTGGTACGTTTGTGTCCTCCACACAAACTCCTGAAGTTCCGGACCAGTGTCCTCCATCTCCACCAGTGACGAGAAGGAACGGCCTATCAACAGGTGCCGAGTGAATGGTGTCGCCTGGGCGAGGACGCGCTCAATTTTCTCGTCCTCCGTCACTTCCATTCCAATACGGGCATAGTACGCCCCAATTACTCGTACAAAAGACGCAAAATCCTCATCCGGATGTTGTGTGCGAGCATCCAGTTCCCTGCGGAGACGACGAATGCGGTCCGGCACTCCGAAGGCTCTTAACAAATCTCGCTGGAACGCATCCCAGAGTACGTAACCTCCACGCGAGACCCACCAACGTTCCGCATCTCCCACTAGGGCCACTGGTACGACGTCCCTCAGGAGCCATTGGTGGTCGTGATGTGAGGCGCGAGCGTATCGCGTCAGTGCGTCCAGAAACGCTTCGGGTGTCCGTGCATCTGTCCGGCCGCAGAACGTCGGTAGTTCCAGCCGTAATGAACGGAGAACTCCATCATCGATTCCCGTGGTCGAACTGCTCAGGTGCTTGGCTGAGCCGCGAGGTGGGACCGGTGGTGGCGGTGGGGGTTGTGAGGGCGGGGGTAACGACACACTGTTGCATGCATTTCGGAGAGCCTCGACAAACCCGTCAAAGTTTCCACTCTGGCATTTGCCCAGTGTCATGAGTAGATCTATCGGCAACGCATCTTCGTCGAACATGTTACTATTACTAGATGCCATTTTCTTCCTAACAAAGTTCAGAAAATAAAATAAAATAGTTCATGAAATTCTTCCTTACAAAAGTTCAGAAAACCATTATTGTCTATACTTATCACTCACACACCGAATTGTTTGTACACTCAAAAAAAATTACACCCGAAAAGAAAACTGAGGGAAACGCCAATATAAAACACGCAAATACACCCGCGCTCGAAGGATTGCCTATACTGCCGGCGTAGGCCTACCAGTTGTACAACTCCCACGCAATTCACTCGATTCCAGAGAATAAATAATTAGGTTTGCTAGGACGAGCCCCCAATCTTGTTATGATCTAGAGGTAGAGGGTCCCGAAATCAAGACAAACACAATCAACTTTTAAAATAATCAGTATATTCTTCAATTATAATTTACACTATAACACACACAGTTCAACGCTCTTGCCTTGACGGCCGCCCGACTAGAAGTGTTGGGCTACAGCCGCCTTCACTTGCATCCCTTTCACACTCGTGCCCAACCCTTACTTCTAGTTCACCCTAATGGCTTCTAACTAACGGTAATACTATACTCTATTCTAAATATATTAACCCTTAATCTACAATAGTTACTTCTATGCACTACTTGCTACTATCTAATATATATATAACTATTCTAACTAACCTAGTTAGGTGAGGCCTAACATTGTATTTTTGAAATTTCTAAAATTCAAAAAAAAAAAAAATGTTTTATATATAAAAACGTTTTTAAAAAAACGTTGTGTTTTATAACATAAAAACCCCAATTTTTTTCAGTAGGCCTATGTCAAATTGAATCCTCGCTATAGCTCGTCTAATAATAGGTAAACGCAGAATATTATTATTATTAGTTGTTTATTTGTCATTTTTGATCAGTACATGATATTTGACACGTCAGTTGAGTTAGATATACACAAATAATACATTCTAAATACATTACATACATATTTACACACATATAAGTTTAAAAGAAATATAAAATCATAATTTTAAATCGTCGTCTAAAAACTCTTTGACACTGTAATAACATTTATCTAAAAGTAGTTTTCTAAGTCTCATTTTAAAAGAATCTCCCTTCTTTTGTTTTATCGTCAGTCAATGGCAACGAATTGTAGAATTTAATTCCAGTGGTCCTTTTTTTAAAATAGAAAGATTGTGTTTCATCACTTTGATGTTATTTTGTCCAGTGTTATAGTTATGTTCCTCGCTGAAATCATGAATGAGGTATTTGTTGTACATTACATACAATATTGTATTCAATATATAAATGGATGGCAAAGTTAAAATACAGTACTTCTTGAAAAGTTGCTTAAATGAATCTTTGTGATGTTATGTCAGCTGTTCACACAAATGTGATTATCCACAAGGATCCAGCTTGATCATCTATACAAAATTACAATTGAATTACAAAAATTACTTATGTGAAATTATTAACTTATATCTAGGTATAAAAGTCGACGATTTAAAAAAAGAACGTTATTGAAACAAAAATACAAATGGTAATACGGTAATAAGTTTGAAGATTAAATAGTTGAAATAAATAAGATAAATGTTTTGTAACGTTTATGATGAGTTATTATACAGATGATTGTGGAGAATGAAGGATGAGTCTTTTAAAATTGATGTCACTATGTGATCTAAATTGACGGTGGAAATGGCATGTCTTTAAAAAATTAGTAATTAAAACACATGGATTAAAACTAGCTTTTTCAAGGTATCTCACTGCTCTTTGTTGAAGTATAAACTAGGAAAACGCCATAAATGCGTTGTTAGACGAGCGAATAGTAATAGTATGGGTGAAAATGGGTAAAAACTGCTTCCAGTGGTAACAATTTAGCCCATTTTATGTTTTTTCTTCAAAATGGTCGACCCGATCAAGCTGAAACTTTTTAGAAATGTGTATCAAAATGTAATTCAACTTCACGCAAAATTTCATTTTTTTGGGAAAATGAAAAACATTTTCTTTTTTTTTCCGCCATGTTATTCTAATGGGTATTTTTGAAATTACTAAAATTCATAAAAAAAAAGGTTCCACCCGATAATGCCACAAAACTATACAGATCTAAGTTAGACGAGGAACCATATTGAAAAAAAGTTTGAGGTTGATAGATGTAGCCGTTTGACCTGTGGAGAACCGACAAAAAAACATAAAAAAAAAAAAAAAAAAAAAAAAAAAAAACGAACACCAATGTTTGTCAGTATGTCAAATTGAATCTTCGCTAAAGCTTGTCCAATAAGCGGTTGACTAGATGAGAGTCCCCACAGAATGATGCCATACTGAATGCGTTGTGATGAGCGAGATGTCTATATCAAGTTCAATCGAAAACTCTACATACCTTGACGATATAGAATGAACTATATTCGATACCAACGAATCTATGGAGCCGTGAATTAACAATGCAACATTTTTCTACTGTTATTTCTATCTATTCGATGAATAAAAAACATGTTTAACATTATTTTCTTCGAAACGGCTGGTTCGAATTGGATACAAATTTTTATTAATGTGTATAATTTCTGTGTTCACATTTGAGGAAAATTTGAATCATATTGGTGAGATTATATTTTTCATTTTTTTTCGCCCAGCCTAATTTTATGGGGTGTTTAGAAACTTTGAAATGATGTTTCTCAAAAATGGTCAAACCGATTTGAACCAAAAACTATACAGTTCTAAGTTGGATAAGAAACCGTATAAAAAAAGGTTTGCGTATAAAAAAAAGTTTCATGTCGATCGGTCAAACCCTGCAACCTGTGCAGTGCCCACAAACAGACAAAAAAAAAAAAAAAAAATGACAAACAAAGCTCTGTAAGAGTTGCGTGGAAATCTTCGCTAACGCTCGTCTAAAAAGAAAATAACACACAATGCTGCTGTAAAAAAACATTCTCGCTATATGAGCGATAGCGGAAACCTTCTTCCCACTCTTATGAAGCTTTGTCTGTGTGATTGTTTGTTTGTTTTTTGTTTATTTGTTTGTTAGCACCTGTTTGACTGATTGACATGGAACCTTTTATGTACACGCAATCTTATCCAACTTACCAACTAGTTTATTTTTGAGAAATACGTTCAGAAAGTTTCTAAAAACCCCATAAGTGAGAAAATCTGAAATATAAGATCTCTCCGAAAAAAATCAATGTTTCGCTGAGGTAAACCCATGAATGATAATTTGTTTCAGTATGTCAAATTGAATCCTCGCTAAAGCTCGTCTGATCATACTTCATAGACATCTCGCTGATCGTACAACTGCATATTCTGCGTGTGCCTCGTGTTTTTCAATCGACTTGATACTTTCGCTCCATATTGGTGTAATTCGAGAGTAAATAATATTCCCTTTTGACCAAAATCGATCCACACTTTTCCTGACGCGTGACGTACACATCCTAGAAACATATATGATTTATCAAATTGCGATGATAATTTCAAGCCTTCTCTAAAAATTCTGAAAACTCGGTCATCAAGTTATTCATTGAGACCCAGTTTCAGGGTTGTGATCTCCTTTAATACCATAGCATAACATTCCTTCAGAATAAATACATTAGAAACAACATACTAGCGTTTTATCCCCAAGCACTGACAACTGACTAAATCCAAGTGTGTCCTAGTGGGGTAGCTGGAGGGCACCCCTCCCCCCCGGCACCTTAGTGTGAGACATGTACACACACACACCGCGCCAAGACCTGGCGATATCGATTAACAGCGCGTAGCTCGCGACCGCCACGCCGTGCTTGATGGCCGCCCCGAACACATTCCAGAACACCCTCCAAGTGTGAGGCCGGGGGGCAGGAGGGGGGAGGGGGAGACGTGGACGTGGGGGGTGGAACATGGGGGAGGAGGAGGTGGAAGACGGGAGAAGTAGGAGGTGGAAGATGGGAGAAGTAGGAGGTGGAAGACGGGAGAAGTAGGAGGTGGAAGACGGGAGAAGTAGGAGGTGGAAGATGGGAGAAGTAGGAGGTGGAGAGGGGGAAAGTAGGCGTGGAAGAAGATGGGGAGAGTAGAAGTGGAGGTGGGAAGATGGGAGAATAGAAGTAGGAGGTGGAAGATGGGGAGACAGTAGGAGGTGGAAGAGGAGAAGTAGGGGGGGAAGATGGGAGAAAGTAGGCGGGGAAGATGGGAGAAGTGGAAGGTGGGGAGATAGTAGAAGTTAGAGAAGGTGGAAGACGGGAGAAGTAGGAGGGGGAAGATGGGAGAAGTAGGAGGTGGAAGATGGGAGGAGTAGGAGGTGGAAGATGGGAGAAGTAGGAGGAGGTGAAGTGGGAGGAGAGGACCGGTGGAAGAGAGGAGAAGTAGGAGGAAGATGGGAGAAGGGAAGGTGGAGAGAAGTAGAAGTAGAAGTGGAAAAAGACGGGGAGATATAGGAAGGTTGAAGAGTGGAGAGAGACGTAGGAGGTGGAAACGATGGGCGGAGTAGGAGGTGGAAGAGGAGAACGAGGAGGTGGGAGATGGGGAGAGGAGTAGGATGGTTGGAAGATGGGAAGTAGGAGTGGGAAGAAGGGAGACAGAGGAGGTGGAAAGACGGGAGAAAAGTAGGCGGTGGAAGGGGCAAGGGGATGGGCAGAAGTAGGAGTGGGAGAAGCGAAGTAGACAGGTGGGGAAGACGGGGAGAAGTAGGAGGTGGAAGATGGTGAGAAGTATGAGGTGGAAGATGGGAGGAGGAGGGGTGGAAGAGGGGGAGAAGTAGGAGGGAAGATGGGAGGAGTAGAGGGGGGAAGATGGGGGTAGGCGGATGGAAGACGGGAGAAGTAGGAGGTGGAAGATGGATGGAGTAGGAGTAGGAGGTGGAGATGGAGGAGTAGGAGGTGGAAGACGGGAGAAGTAGGAGGTGGAAGATGGGAGAAGAAGTAGGAGGTGGCAGATGGTGAGAAGTAGGAGTGGAAGATGGGAGAAAGTAGAGTAGAAGGTGGAAGACGGGAGGACAAGTTAGAGTAGGAGTTTACAGGTGAGGAGGGAGGACCCTGCGGTGCGTTGGGAGAGGAAGGGGGTGGAGCGCAGAGGGGAGGGAGGTGGAATGGTTAGTGTGGGGTTGGTAGGGGGCAGGTGGGGGAGAGGTGGAAGACGGGAGACAGTAGGAGGTGGGAAGATGGGAGGAGTAGGAGGTGGAAGATGGGAGAAGTAGGAGGTGGAAGATGGGAGGAGTAGGAGGTGGAAGATGGGAGAAGTAGGAGGTGGAAGATGGGAGGAGTAGGAGGTGGAAGATGGGAGAAGTAGGAGGTGGAAGATGGGAGAAGTAGGAGGTGGAAGATGGGAGAAGTGGAAGGTGGGAGAAGTAGAAGTAGAAGGTGGAAGACGGGAGAAGTAGGAGGTGGAAGACGGGAGAAGTAGGAGGTGGAAGATGGGAGGAGTAGGAGGTGGAAGACGGGAGAAGTAGGAGGTGGAAGATGGGAGGAGTAGGAGGGGGAAGATGGGAGAAGTAGGAGGTGGAAGAAGGGAGAAGTGGAAGGTGGGAGAAGTAGAAGTACGAAGGGGAAGACGGGAGGGAAAAAGACGTAGGAGGTGGAAAGGGGACGGGAGAAGTAGGGGTGGGACAGATGGACGGAGCAAGTAGGAGGTGGAGATGGGAGGAGGTAGGAGGTGGGAAGAAGGGAGAAGTAGGAGGTGGAAGATGGGAGGAGTAGGAGGTGGAAGATGGGAGAAGTAGGAGGTGGGAGAAGTAGAAGTAGAAGGGTGGAGACGGAGATAGTAGGAGGTGAAGATGGGAGAAGTAGGAGGTGGAAGATGGGAGGAGTAGGAGGGGGAAGATGGGAGAAGTAGGAGGTGGAAGATGGGAGAGTAGGAGGTGGAAGAGGGCGAAAGTAGGAGTGGAAGAGGGTAGGGTAGGAGGGGAAGACGGGAGACGTAGAGGTGGAAGTGGGAGAGAAGTAGGAGGTGAAGGATGGGAGGGAGTATGGAGTGGAAGATGGGAGAAGTAGGAGGTGGAAGATGGGAGAGGGAGGAGGGGGAAGAGGGGAGAAGTAGGAGGTGGAAGAAGGGAGAAGTGGAAGGTGGGAGAAGTAGGAGGTGGAAGACGGGAGAAGTAGGAGGTGGAAGACGGGAGAAGGAGGAGGTGGAAGAGGGAGGGTAGGAGGTGGAAGATGGGAGAAGTAGGAGGTGGAAGAGGGGAGGAGTAGGAGGTGGAGACGGGAGAAGTAGGAGGTGGAAGAAGGGGAGAAGTAGGAGGGGGGAAGATGGGAGACGTAGGAGGTGGGGAAGTGAAGGTAGAAGGATGGGAGAAGTAGATAGTCGATAGAAGGGGACGAGTGGAGAGTAGGAGGTGAAGAGCGGAGAAGTAGAGGTGGAAGATGGGGGAGGAGTAGGAGTGAAGACGGAAGACAGAAGTAGGATGTGGAAGACGGGAGAAGTAGGAGGGGAAGATGGGAGACAGAAGTAGGAGGGGGAAAGACGGGGAGAAGGTAGGAGGTGGACGAATGGGAGGATAGGAGGTGGACAGAGGGAGGAGTAGGAGGTGGAAGACGGGAGAAGTAGGAGGTGGGAAGATGGGAGAAGTAGAAGGTGGGAGTGGGGAGAGTAGGCATGGTGGTAAGAGGGAGGTAGAAGGTGTGGAAGACGGGAGAAGTAGGAGGTGGACGGACGGGAGCAGTAGGAGGGGAAGCGGGGAGGAGTAGGAGGGTGAAGATGGAGAAGTAGGAGGTGGAAGATTGGGCGGAGTAGGAGGTGGAGATGGGAGAAGTAGGAGGTGGAAAAGATGGAAGGAGTAGGAGGGTGGATATGGGAGAAGTAGGAGGTGGAAGATGGGAGAAGTGGAAGGTGGGAGAAGTAGAAGTAGAAGGTGGGAGAAGTAGAAGTAGAAGGTGGAAGACGGGAGAAGTAGGAGGTGGAAGATGGGAGAAGTAGGAGGGGAAGATGGGAGAGAGGGAGGTGGGAAGACGGGAGAAGTAGGAGGTGGAAGACGGGAGAAGTAGGAGGTGGAAGACGGGAGAAGTAGGAGGTGGAAGACGGGAGAAGTAGGAGGTGGAAGATGGGAGAAGTAGGAGGTGGGAGAAGTAGAAGTAGAAGGTGGAAGACGGGAGAAGTAGGAGGTGGAAGACGGGAGAAGTAGGAGGTGGAAGATGGGAGGAGTAGGAGGTGGAAGACGGGAGAAGTAGGAGGTGGAAGACGGGAGAAGTAGGAGGTGGAAGACGGGAGAAGTAGGAGGGGGAGAGAGAAGTAGAGTAGAAGGTTGGTAGGAAGGGAGAAGTAGGAGGGGGAAGAATGGGAGGAAAGTAGGAAGGTGGAAGATGGGAGAGGAAGTAGGAGTGGAAAGATGGGAGAAGTGGAAGGTGGAAGATGGGAGGAGTAGGAGGTGGAAGATGGGAGAAGTAGGAGGTGGAAGATGGGAGAAGTGGAAGGTGGGAGAAGTAGAAGTAGAAGGTGGAAGACGGGAGAAGTAGGAGGTGGAAGATGGGAGAAGTAGGAGGTGGAAGATGGGAGGAGTAGGAGGTGGAAGATGGGAGAAGTAGGAGGTGGAAGATGGGAGGAGTAGGAGGTGGAAGACGGGAGAAGTAGGAGGTGGAAGACGGGAGAAGTAGGAGGTGGAAGATGGGAGAAGTAGGAGGTGGGAGAAGTAGAAGTAGAAGGTGGAAGACGGGAGAAGTAGGAGGTGGGAGATGGTAGAAGTAGGAGGTGGAAGATGGGAGGAGTAGGAGGTGGAAGATGGGAGAAGTAGGAGGTGGAAGATGGGAGGAGTAGGAGGTGGAAGATGGGAGGAGTAGGAGGTGGAAGATGGGAGGAGTAGGAGGTGGAAGACGGGAGAAGTAGGAGGTGGAAGATGGGAGGAGTAGGAGGTGGAAGACGGGAGAAGTAGGAGGTGGAAGATGGGAGAAGTAGGAGGTGGAAGATGGGAGGAGTAGGAGGTGGAAGATGGGAGAAGTAGGAGGTGGAAGATGGGAGAAGTAGGAGGTGGAAGATGGGAGAAGTAGGAGGTGGAAGTGGAGAAGTAGAAGGTGGGAGAAGTAGAAGTAGGAGGTGGAGGACGGGAGAAGTAGGAGGTGGAAGATGGGAGAAGTAGGAGGTGGAAGTTGGGAGGAGTAGGAGGTGGAAGACGGGAGAAGTAGGAGGTGGAAGATGGGAGGAGTAGGAGGTGGAAGATGGGAGAAGTAGGAGGTGGAAGATGGGAGAAGTGGAAGGTGGGAGAAGTAGAAGTAGAAGGTCTGGGATGGAAAGCGGGAAGAAAGTAGGAGGGGAAGATGTGAGAAGTAGAAGGTGGAAGATGGAGAGAAGTAGAGGTGGAGAAGTAGAAGTTAGAAGGTGGAAGACGGGAGAAGTAGGAGGGGAAGATGGAGAAGTAGCGGTTGGAAGATGGGAGAAGTAGAAGGTGGGAGAAGTAGAAGTAGGAGGTGGAAGATGGGAGAAGTGGAAGGTGGGAGAAGTAGAAGTAGAAGGTGGAAGACGGGAGAAGTAGGAGGTGGAAGATGGGAGAAGTAGAAGGTGGAAGATGGGAGAAGTAGAAGGTGGAAGATGGGAGAAGTAGAAGGTGGGAGATGGGAGAAGTAGGAGGTGGAAGATGGGAGGAGTAGGAGGTGGAAGACGGGAGGAGTAGGAGGTGGAAGATGGGAGAAGTGGAAGGTGGGAGAAGTAGAAGTAGAAGGTGGAAGACGGGAGAAGTAGGAGGTGGAAGATGGGAGAAGTAGGAGGTGGAAGATGGGAGGAGTAGGAGGTGGAAGATGGGAGAAGTAGGAGGTGGAAGATGGGAGGAGTAGGAGGTGGAAGATGGGAGAAGTAGGAGGTGGAAGATGGGAGAAGTAGAAGGTGGAAGATGGGAGAAGTAGAAGGTGGAAGATGGGAGAAGTAGAAGGTGGGAGATGGGAGAAGTAGAAGGTGGAAGATGGGAGAAGTAGGAGGTGGAACATGGGAGGAGTAGGAGGTGGAAGACGGGAGAAGTAGATGGTGGAAGATTGGAGAAAAAGAAGGTGGTAGATGGTACAAGTGGAAGGTGGAAGGTGGGATAATGTGATGGGAGAAGTAGAAGGTGGAAGGGAGAAGTAGGAGGTGTTCATAAAAATAACATCCCCATCACATTATGATTTCACCGGGAATAGGTGAACTGTACTGAAAGTCAACAATACTTGAAACCAACTGCACTAAAACCCTATTGACCTCAAAACCATCTGACCTCAACTCCCATTTCTTGAGCAAGAGCAACCTGTAGGCCTACATAAGTATAATTGAGGATTGGCTCCTCCACTTCACGAATTGTTACCACTCAGCAAATGTTCTTTAGGCTCTAGTGATGGTCGACGTTAGGTGAGTGAGGGTTGTGTCCAGTGAAATTCCTGAAGAGGAGGAGCTGAACCTCCCACTTCAACTTCTGTACAGTTTGCTCAAGAGGTAGATGATCTTTAGGTCAGTTGGTTTTAGGTCAGTCGGGTTTAGTACAGTCGTACTGGTACAATTGGTACCTGCTCGATGTCATCCCATTCAAACGTGCCCACCAAATATCGCGTTCTCCCCACGGTCTTATACCTGTGATGTGGCAGTTTCTCGTCCGTTCTGTGCATAATCTGTCCTGATGACCGAAACCCGGACAAGAGTAGCACGCATGTTTTATTACCACGACCGCGACAAAGAGGCTAATATCGCTCGTAAACCTGACAACGAAAAACATACATTTTTATAACTTAGTTCCTATGAAAGTTAATGACAACTTCATGCCGGCGTGTTGGCAGCAGACGTTTACTCGACGCTGGAGAAGTCGTAAAGAAAACGACACGAAGAATAGATATAAATGTTTCCTAAATGGATTCTGTGATAAGTTTGGGCAGTTGCGGGTTTTGAGCAATCAGAAATGTTTTTGAAAGGTCGTTGGAAAGAAATTGCAGTAATAATTCAGAAAAGTTTGACAAAGTTCAAATCTTTGTTTAGGAGTAGGAAGAAAACAAATAGAAAATAGATCTATATAAGTAATGTTTCAATACATTTTTGTAATGATAATTTATAACATTTTCGTCCTTTTGAATATTTCTTAAAATCCGAATGTTCGGTACATTTTGTAGATCAATTGAATTTAATATTGGAGTTTAATGGCGCGTCAACGACGTGCTTATATTGCGCCGATTTTTTTTGTAGATCAATATATATATATATATATATATATATATATATATATATATATATATATATATTTTTATATATATATTATTATATATATATATATATATATATATATATATATATATATATATATATATATATATATGGAATATTTAAAACCTTCACGACTCATTTTATGTTCCATGTTCTATTCTCAATGGTGAATTAAAGACGTGTGTATATTATTAGAACAATAGAACAAATAGAACATGAAAAAATATATATTAGGCCTATATATTAGCTTCACCCCTCATGTGTTACATAAGGGGTCAGCACCACTACCCACTTACGTCGTGCTATTTTCACAAATAGCTAGCTTATATGTCTTGTCAAATGATTTACGTACTGTGGTATAAACAGCACGCAGTTCCAACATGTTTTGGGCCTCTTGTACTCACGCCATCCGCGTGACCTAGCCGGGTGAACAAGGTCATTCGTGGTGTCAACTGTCAACGACTGTGTACCTTAACTAGCGGTGGGTGGAGGGGGAAGGTAACAGCCAACCCGGGAGCGAGTATTTTTTCAGCTACCGGTTGTTTTCTATTAGCCAATCGCAGCTCGTCTAGACTGTTCGCGCGGCAATACTTATCTTTTGTAGAATTGCTGATTTCAATGTTTTAGGTATCGGTGTTTTAGGTAGCCTTTCCGCCCGTGAATGTGGTTAAAACCTCGGTTTCGGGTCGGTATACCGGTCGACACCAACCTGACCCACCTAACCATAACCACGACAGCCTCCCCCAATAATAATTCTTACGACAAATATAACTTCATATATTTTTTAGGTTTTCAGAAAATAGAGAAGGATAGTAGAACATTATCAAAAACATCATTTAATGAGAACAAAAAAGTATTGATAAACCGGGATTCGAACTGGCGACCTTCGTAACCAAAAGCGAGAGTGTTACGGTAGAGCCAACGCAACGTTGAGAATGAAACGATTTATTAGCCGACATAAGCAAGAGTCCAACCGTCCGGGATTGGTCGATTGGGACCATTGGCTATAGAAAACAACCGGTAGCTGAAAAAATACTCGCAGCCCGCGACGGCGTGCGCGCGCACCAACGTGACAGACGCTCAGAAAGACAGATCTGCGAGACTATGGATTAAATATATATATATATATATATATATATATATATTAGCTGACTCGGCAAACGTTGTTCTGCCATCGAAGTGATTTGTAGTGAATGTTGGTTGTAAAAATAAAGTGCCGGAAGGCGGATTAGGCGGTATATAGCGTGTACTGTTGCAAATGTTGCCAAGCGCGGCAGACCTTGAGGAAGGCCGTCAATGTCAGTGAACAACGCCATTACTGGTGTTGTCCTTGAAGTGCCAATTTTTGGATATTGCTCATAGGAGAAAGCTCGGCGGAGGATCTCGTATAGTTTAGGACCTTCTACCAGCCCTATCGAATGTGCGTGAGGAATTTCACGACACTCGGTCGAGCCGTTTCGGAGGAGTTCATCCTCTAACATGTGACACGAGCTTTTTATATATAAGAAGATATATATATATATATATATATATATATATATATATATATATATATATATATATATATATATATATATATATATTTATATTTATATATACCTATATATGTTGTTCTAATGTATATATATAATATAATACCACTTATTATTACCAGTAAACTCTTGTTGAGTTTGTCGTTTTGCTATCATTCCACAGCATGCATCTCACTCAAGTTGGCACCACATCCTCGGTAACCTGCACGGCGCATGCGCACGCCCTGCACGCTGATTGGCTGTTACGCGCCGGTAATGGACCAATCAATTGCCCATTAGAGCAACTCATAGCTGTATTCTGGTAGGAAGGTATTGGAGTGTAATTGACTCGGGGGAGTACATGCTGTCTATGATATACGTGTTTCCACGAGAGATGAAGGTTCCGAGCGACCGTCCCCCCCTATCCCACACTACTAGCGCACGGGTGGTTCGAGCCTGCGTGTTTCGTGATCAAGACTAGGCCTTTAGTTGTAATTAGATGAGCGATAGCAAAGACTGCCATTCCACTCTTACGGAGCTTTGTCTGTGTATTGGTTTGTACTTTGTACACACTGCACAGGTCGCAGGGTTCATCTTATCTACGTGAAACTGTGTAGTTTTTGAGTCAAATCGGTTGAGAAACATCACCTCACAGTTTATAAAAAAAGCAGTAGGGCCTACATCAGGCTGGGCTGAAACTTTGCAAAATAAAATCCACGAATTCATTTCTCAGTTAATTGAATGTTAAAACAAAGCATGAATTACAAAGCATTATCACGAGTTTCGGACCAGCCGATTCGAAGAAAATAATTTAATACATGGTTTTTATTCATCAAATAGATAGAAATAATAGCAGAGCCACATTGCCGAGATTGATTCTCGGCTCACTAGATTCGATAGTAACCGAATTCAATATATTTCGTATGGGTCTAGGTGTGTAGAGTTTCTACTTGATGTAGATATCGCTCATCCCACACCGCATGTGCTGCGTTTGCCCAGTTTGCTTGCAACTCTAGTCTGTTGATTGGGTTGGTGTCTATCCTCACCAACCCAACTCCAGTTTATTTACATATTTACATATTTTATTTATTCATTACAGATTGTTCATAAAACAGGTGGTAATGGTTACTATACATAATGGAATTACAATCAAACATACTCGATATAATTATACTTCATTTTTTTCTTAGCTCTCTTCTTAAATCACTGATCTTCGTTATATTCTTGATATCTTCTTCCAATTCATTCCATTCCCGCGTCGTTCTTTGAATGAATCCATATTTACCTACTTCTCTATCCACTTTTTCCACTTCCATTCTTACCCCTCCCCTTGTACTTCTTTGTAATCCTTTTCCAATTCTATTGCTTAATTCATCCCATCCTGTATATTCATTCTTGACTCTAGCAAAATTGCACCATCTAAATGTTGACGACGACAATCGAGTTGACGACAATCGAGTTGGTGTCACTTCACAGCCTGGCCAACTGCAGGCTAGTGGGACAACTAGTGATGTACATTTTCATGAACATTTTTTTCGTTGGAAATTTTCATGAAAATTCTCAAGAGCTTGAAAATTTTCAAATTTATTTTCAAGTCGATTGTTTTTGGTTCGTGTGTTGTTACAGAAGACGGTGGCGCTTGAATTCACTCTTTGCAATGATTTGCTGAACCACCACATGCATTTGCAATTTGCATTTAGATACAATTGTCGAGGATAGGGAAAATAAATTAAATGTAGGTTGGACCAGTACTCCTTTCTAATGTCCCATTTGAAAAGCAAATGAGGAAAGATGTTGGAATTTTTTCTGAAAATTTGCATTGATAATTTAAATAACTTACATTTACATCGAAAATTGAAAATTTAAATGATTGTGCATTGGAAATTTTCAATCAATTGAATGAAACACAACGATTTTTTGAGAAAATCATTGAAATGAATTCAGTGAATTCATTGAATTCCATTGGATTCATAGAATTTTTTTAATGAATTGAACATTTATTGAAGAATAATTTTCAATAATTTTCAATGAATTGAAAATTTTCCCGAATTGAAAATTGTCAACGTTCCATCACTGGGGACAACAGACCTGACCTGTGAGTAAAGTGAGTCACAAAACAGTCCTCGATTCCTGGTTGTTTGTACATTCCCCCCCCCCCCCCCCCCCCCCCAGCAATGGCGCAGTGCATACAAGCAGCCAATACGCCGTCTCCGGTCCCGATCACCCGTCTCCCCTATCCACCAGCCTCGCCGAGCGTCAGTTCCGAGCAGTCGTCTCAAGTCGCACGCGATGGCTCGTGTGGGGCATGCTACAAACTACCCCTGCAATTCCTTCACAGCAACCAGCTATACAAGCGAGAGTATGTGGGTCAAAAATGTTTTCTAGAACCGAAATCGAGGAATATATTCGTTCTGCTTGAAAGCACAGTGTAATGATTGGGAGGGGGGGGGGGGTTAGCGGCAGAGGGTTTGAAGAAAGAAGAAATTTACAAATTATTAGACGAGCTTCAGCGAGGATTCAATTTGACATACTGAAAAAAATTGGTGTTCGTTTTTATATATATTTTTTTTCATGTTTATTTTCGGTTCTCCACAGGTCAAACGGCTACAGCTATCAACTTCAAACTTTTTGTCAATATGGTTCCTCATCTAACTTAGATCCGTATCGTTTTGTGGCATTATCGGGTGGTAACATTTTTTTTTCCATGAATTTTAGAAATTTTATTTTCCAAAAAAATGAAATTTAGTATGAAGTTGAATTACATTTTGATACACATTCCTGGAAATTTTCAGCTTGATCGGGTCAGACATTTTGAAGAAAGAACATAACATGTGCCACTAAATTGGTACCACTCGAAGCAGTTTTTACCCATTTTTACCCTTACTATTACTATCCGCTCGTCTAACAACGCATATATGGCGTTTTCCTAGTTATATTTCAACACTTGTTCACGAAAAGTTTCATGAAATGCGACAACAGCTCTCTCGTCCCGCCTCTCACTCAGCTGATCCGTTCTCCAAACAGTCGGCCCTGGAGGGCAACAGCTGACGCGGGGGCAGAATAAACACGCCCCCCCTCCCCCCCCCCCCCCCCCCCCGGCAAGCGCGGGCTGATTGGGAGAGCAATCGCTCACTGCATACATTACTGCTCCAACTGGCAGTTCAACTTGTTATCCCCATGCTAATTGTTCCACTAACTCGCAGATAAGGCTAACTGGACTTATCATACAAAACGACACCCTTGTTAGATAAGCGTTGGTGAAGATTTACTCATCCTACTCTTACGGAGCTTTGTCTGTTTGTTTGTAAGCACTGCACAGGTTGCAGGGTTTGACTGATCGACATGAAAAAAATTTTTAAACTTCTAAAAAAAAAACATGAGATTAGGCTGGGCGGAAAAAATGGAGAAAAAAATCTCAAATATAATTCAAATTTTCCTCAAATGTAGACAAAAAATAATACACATTAATAAAAATGTGCGTGCAATTCGGACCAGCCGCTCCGAAGAAAATAATATAATACATGTTTTTTGTTTATCGAAAAGGTGGGAATATTAGTTGAAAACTAAAACAACCGAGCGACGTCGAACTATGGAGTAGGATTAATACATTTTGTACAGCGGTTTTTTAAACCCAATGAGACCGGGATGGGACTTGGAATAACACAGGTTTCTGTGTCGACAATCCCCCCTCATTATCAACACACTACAGGTTAAATCCCCCCCCCCCCCCCCCCCCCCCCCATTGACACCTCAAGGATCAGCGTGGTGGAGATCACCAGCGAGGGGTGAACAACTAACAAAATCAGATGTACATTTTTAAAAAAAATCAAGAGAATCAAGAAAAATCAAGCGAATCAGAAAAAATCACCCGAATCAAGCAAGGATCACGCGAATCAAAAAAATCACACGAATCAAAAAAAATCACTCGAATCAAAAAAATCACACGAATCAAAAAAATCACATGAATCAAAAAAATCACACGAATCAAAAAAATCACTCGAATCAAAAAAATCACATGAATCAAAAAAATCACACGAATCAAAAAAATCACACGAATCAAAAAAATCACATGAATCAACAAAAAAAACACGAATAAAAAAAATCAAGAATCAAGTGTACAAGAAAGTATTAGTTAATTGTTCACCCCTCGCTCACCAGGCAAGGATAAGGATCACAGCGAGCCCTCTAACAAGACTAATGGACCCACGAGGGAGGGGGAGGGGGGGTTGCTAAGGACGGGGAGGGGGTCGCCAATCAATCAAGGGTCTACTTAGAATAATCCATCAAACGAGTATGAAGTTCATGATGAGTCCCCCCCCTCGTTACTGCCCCTGACCTTGCGAGAGGGGGGGAGCGGGGATTAGAGGGTAGACGGTTTATATGCGTGGAGATGTTAAGTGCTTTCCATGTTCTCTCTCTCTCTCTCTCTCTCTCTCTCTCTCTCTCTCTCTCTCTCTCTATCTCGCTCACACACAAACTGTTATAGAAAACAATAAACGATGATGATTATTGTTTGCTCAACGACCCCACCAACAGCTAGGTTAAACGGGGGTACGAATGAGCTTAACGACCCCACCAACAGCTAGGTTAAACGGGGGTACGAATGAGCGGGTGATAATGAAACGATGAAGTGATGATAGATGAAAGGACGTGTACAAAAACCCACGCCCGACCTGACTTTAGTTTCTGAAGCAATGCCTTAGGTGACTTAGCTACGGATGGCGGAAGTTCTACAAAAACCTGTATGGATGCAGTGATGATGAAGTTTGGGTGATTATAAGTCCTGTGACCATGGTCCCCGTCACTACCAGCCGATCAAGTTTTAGTTTTGAGCGGGTCGGTGGATCAGCCGCTAGCGCAGTGAGCTGTCGTTCAGGAGACTAGGACCCTTACCGCTACTGTCACTTGAAATAACGTCCTAGGTCTGGCTAGCTTCAAGAGGCCAAGGATTCTGATTGGATCAAGTTCTCTAGGAGAGCTAAATATCATGGCAATACAACTACAAGATAATAACCGAGTCAAGGTCGCTTAGAACGCAGAAATGTGACATATTTGTAGCCCGCCTCAAAAGCAGTGCTAGGATTTGTGCTAACAACAATGGAGACACAAGAGGTTTGTTCGTCTGTCTTGCACTTTTTACACTTTCGTACACTAGTCGGTAAAGTAGACCGCTTGGTCGTTCTTCTGTCCTCGTGCAGTTACACTCACCCTGCTAAGCCCCGCCCATGGCCGTTCTTCTGTCAGGATGAGTGCCGAAAGTTCTGCACTTTCCACACTCGCCCTCGTAGGTGGTGTAGAAGGTGTAAAGCGGTGCAAAGAGAAGAACAAGCGCAAAATATGACTGACAGCATGGAGTCTGTTGAGGCATATTATTTACAGCCTCATGTTTTCGATGATTGCCATATTTTTAATTATGCCAATAGTTCAACATATTCATTATTCTTTAACATGCCAAATCGGTTGTGCCAATTTTGTTTTTAGACTGAGCAAGACACATGTTTTGTATTTGTATTAGACATATTGGCTTAGTTTCCTTGTGATGTAGGAATACTCAACACATTGCATTATTATACCATAAGTAAACATTTTTTTTTTGAGTTGTGTTTGGTGTATTTCCTTGTGATGTAGGAATACTCAACACATTATATTATTATGCCAATAGTTCAACATTTTCATTATTCTTCAACATGCCAAATCGGTTGTGACAATTTTGTTTTTAGACTGAGCAAGACACATTTTACGTTTTCAAGCATGTTACTGATTGCGCGCGAACTGACGTACGGTCGTTCTTCTGTCATAACAAATTCATTTGAACTTTCTGCACTATGACGTCACTTGACCTTGCACTCAACTAGCTCCGCCCCTTAAAAGTGTACACCAGTTCTGGAGGGTGCAAGACAGACGAACAAACCTATGAATACCAGACATGTTGCCATGGTACCAGGCTGTACTAGTGGATAGGAACCAAGCCTCTTGGAGCTAGCCAGGCCTAGGAGGACGCCAGTTCGAATCTCGCGGCAGTCAAACGATTGCTGTCCGATACCACTGGAGGAATATATGTCTATACAATTTCAACCCCCCTGTAAGTCTCTCTAGCTAACACAACAATATAACAACGCGTGCGAAATGAACGGCACGTGCTATCCGCTGCAGCCAGAGGGTCCACCAATGAGTGACGCGTCCCCCCCCCCCCCCAATCCCCCCCCCCCTCCCCCCACCACCCCACGCGTGCCAGCTGACGCGCAGTGCATCGGCCAGCACGCGGCCTTGACATACTGCAGGTTCCGAGCGACCGTCTCCCCTATGTAGTAGTGTTACCGATTGGGGGTGTTGAGCCTGCAGGTTCCGATGGTCGGTTCAGTGTGCTGGCCACTCGACCACTCGTCACACACAACTGTCTCGTGTTCCATGAATACATAACAGGCTGTGGGTAACTTCCATGTTTCAGGTTCTAGTCGAGTGATTTTATCGAATATAAAATAAATTCACGTAAATTTTATTCTCCTATTTATTCATGAAAGGGGTATATTTGAATAAGACAGTTTGTTTGAAGGGCGTAACATATTCAGTGTCAACATGACATATAAACGATCGCAGTGACTTCCCGGTGGACGTATTGTGGTGAAACTGCTTCACACCATTCAGAGAAACTAGGAACACGCCATATATGCGTTGTTAGACGAGCGAATATTAATAGTATGGGTAAAAATGGGTAAAAACTGCTTCGAGTGGTACCAATTTAGCACATTTTGTTTCTTCTTCAAAATGGCTGACCCGATCAAGCTGAACATTTCCAGAAATGTGTATCAAAATGTAATTCATCTTCACGCCAAATTTCATTTTTTGGGAAAATAAAAATATATTTTTTTCCGCTGTGTTATTCTAGTGGATATTTTTGAAATTTCCAAAATTTATAAAAAAAGTTACCCCCCGATAATGCCACAAAACTATACAGAACTAAGTTAGATGAGGAACCATATTGGAAGAAAGTTTGTAGTTGATAGCTGTAGCCGTTTGAGGTGGAGAACCGACAAAAAAAAACATACAAACGAACACCAATTGTTTTCAGTATGTCAAATTGAACCCTCGCTAAAGCTCGTCTAATTATATCAAATTTGACTCGTATTTTCGACAAAATATTGTTATTGATATATTACAGCTTATACCTCGTTCACATTACAGAACTTGACTCTAGTTACATTAACTGCAGTTATGAGAGAGTGGGTGGAGAACTCTGTTCACATACCTCTGACTTAACTGTCGTTAGTGACGTAATGTCATAGCCTCCTAAACAGAACTTAGTATGGATTAGAAAGCTGTAAGCCATTTGGCATTCACTGCTCATCCGCTCATTCGTACCCCCATATAACCTAGCTGTTGGTGGGGTCGTTAAGCAACAATAGAAAAAAAACAGAAATAATAACTCTTGAACTTTTCAAGCTGAATCACTCGACGATTCATCATTCAGGCAAAATGGTCCCGACCCTGTCGTGTCAGCCTGCCGGCTCCCGACCGACGTGTTCCGGCCGGCTAGTAGTTGCCATCAGGCGCTCGCTACTGATAGATTCATTATGTAAGCCCGGGGGTAGATCAGGGTGTTGCGGGGTGGGGGGAGAGGGGGAGAGGGTGAGAGACAGAGAGAGGGGGATGGTGGCACTGTATGCACTTGATTGGAAACGAATAAACACGAGTACTGTCGGCTCGCGGCTGTGGGGGGTGGAGGGGGGGGGGGGGGGGGGGGGGGGGGGGGGGTGCAATAAGAGTCAGTGTGTCATGACAGCGGCTCGATGTCACCCAGACGATGTGTTGTAGCATGGAGGGGACTCGAACGTTCAACTCTGCTGTCACTGTCCCCGTTCTACACCCTACAATAACCATCAGTTAATCCACTAACCATCAGTCAATCCACTAACTATCAGATAATCCACTAACTATCAGACAATCCACTAACTATCAGATAATCCACTAACTATCACTTGATCCACTAACTATCAGTTAATCCACTAACTATCAGTCAATCCACTAACTATCAGACAATCCACTAACTATCAGATAATCCACTAACTATCAGATAATCCACTAACTATCAGTTAATTCACTAACTATCACTTGATCCACTAACTATCAGTTAATCCACCAACGATCAGATAATCCACTAACCATCAGTCAATCCACTAACTATCAGATAATCCACTAACTATCAGTCAATTCACTAACTATCAGATAATCCACTAACTATCAGTTAATCCACCAACTATCACTTGATCCACTAACTATCAGTTAATCCACTAACTATCAGATAATCCACTAACTATCAGTCAATCCACTAACTACCACTCAACCACTATCACTTGATCCAATAACCATCAGTTAATCCACTAACTATCAGATAATCCACTAAGTATCAGTTAATCCACTAACCATCAGTTAATCCGCTAACTATCAATTAATCCACTAACTATCAGATAATCCACTAACTATCAGTCAATCCACTAACTATCAGATAATCCACTAACTATCAGTTAATCCACCAACTATCACTTGATCCACTAACTATCAGTTAATCCACTAACTATCAGATAATCCACTAACCATCAGTCAATCCACTAACTACCACTCAACCACTATCACTTGATCCAATAACCATCAGTTAATCCACTAACTATCAGATAATCCACTAACTATCAGTTAATCCACTAACCATCAGTTAATCCGCTAACTATCAATTAATCCACTAACTATCAGTTAATCCACTAACTATCAGTTAATCCACTAACTATCAGTCAATCCACTAACTATCAGTTAATCCACCAACTTCGTGAAACCTCAGTTTGAAACGACTGAGGTCGTGAACAGGGCGTCATGAGAACGTTGAAGGGGGAGGAGCCACAAGTCAGGCCCACATATAAACGATCGCCGTGCCGGTCCGTCTGAACACAGCGCAGTGACGCTGCTTCCCGGTGTTCCACTAATCCCTTGTTTGTTATTCGTGTATATCTGTCCTCTTCTATCATGCACGCTTTTGCCATTACCAGGAAAACGCCACATATGCGTTGTTAGACGAGCGGATATTAATAGTACAGGTAAAAACTGCTTCGAGTGGTACCAATTTAGCACATTTTATGGTTTTTCTTCAAAATGACTGATCCGATCTAGCTGAAATGTTTTAGAAATTCACGTAAAATTTCATTTTTTTGGAATATATTTTTTTTTCCGCTGTGTTATTCTAATGGGTATTTTTGAAATTTCTAGAATTCATAAAAAAAAAGTTACCACTCGATGATGCCACAAAACTATACAGACCTAAGTTAGATGAGGAACAATATAGAAAAAAAGTTTGAAGTTGATAGCCGTTTGACCTGTGGAGATCCGATAAAAAAAAAAAAACTTACACCAATTGTTTTCAGTATGTCAAATTGAATCCTCGCTGAAGCTTGTCTAACGAGGGTATAATAGTGCAACACATTGACAGATAAACGTGCATGTGGCAACACTGTACAGTCAGGGTGGGATTTATCTATCTTTATTTTCAATTGAATGTTCCAACAGCTAGGTTATACGGGGGTACGAATGAGCGGGTGATGATGAAACGATGAAGTGATGATGGGTGAAAAGACGTTCACAAAAGCCCATGCCTAATGCGGGACTCGAACCCACGCCCGACCTGACTTTAGTTCAACTAACGCAGTGCGATAGTTGACTGAGCCACGGGGGCGGAAATGTCTCCATCAATCTCCAAGAGTGTCAAATAGGATGACAAGCCGCACGCGTCAATACCTGGCAAAACCCAACCCGCACGGCACGTACTAGAACCCGGAGACTTTACTCGATAGTTATACACAAGGGCGTCGGGATACTCGGACAGTTGGGGGGGCTAACTTAGATCTGTAAAGTTTTGTGGCATTATCGAGTGGTAGCTTTTTTTTATGAATTTTAGAAATTTCAAAAATACCCATTAGAATAACACAGCGGAAAGAAAAGAAAATATTTTTACTTTCCCAAAAAAATGAAATTCTGCGTGAAGTTGAATTACATTCTGATACACATTTCTGGAAATTTCAGCTTGATCGGGTCAGCCATTTTGAAGAAAAAACATAAAATGTGCTAAATCGGTACCACTCGAAGCAGTTTTTACCTGTACTATTAATATCCGCTCGTCTAACAACGCATATATGGCGTTTTCCTAGTAATGGCAACAGCGTACATGATAGAAGAGGACAGATATACACGAATAACAAACAACGGATTAGCCGAACTGTTCTGCGATTGCAAGCTCAACAATTGCGATCCGCGGAGGAAGGAAGTATATGAAGTGCCACATATTCAATAACATTCAAGTATTTTTCAGGACACAAGAAAAAATACTGGAAATACTAAAATGGGGGGGATGCAATCTTATTTTAGAAAAAAAAAAGCCATATAAGAACAGTTATGCAAAGGCCAGTTTGCGACCCTGCGATCCGCGGGGGGCAAGGGGGTACGATATTATCAATCTAGATAGGTCTTTCCTTCCCAACTCTTTTTTTTCCTTTCTTTTGTCTCTCTTCTTTCTTTATTTTCGTCTTTTCTATTTCTCGTCGTTTCAAAGACCTTTTTCCTGCCCCCCTCCCTTGGCCGAAAGTTGGGCAATGCCCCCCTTCCCCCACCCGGTTTCGACGCCGGTATATATATATATTTACAGGCCTATATATATGAATATATATATATATATATATATATAGGCCTATAGGCCTATATATATATTCATATATATATATATAAATTGATATATATATATATATATATATATATATATATATATATATGAATATATATATATATATATATAGGCCTATAGGCCTATATATATATTCATATATATATATATAAATTGATATATATATATATATATATATATATATATATATATATATATATATATATATATATATATATATATAGGCCCTATATATATATTCATATATAATATATATATATATATATATATATATATATATATATATTATATTCTTATATATAGAAAGCTCGTGTCACATGTTAGAGGATGAACTCCTCCGAAACGGCTCGACCGAGTGTCGTGAAATTCCTCGCGCACATTCGATAGGGCTGGTAGAAGGTCCTAAAGTATACGAGATCTTCCGCCAAGCTCTCTCCTATGAGCAATATCCAGATATATATATATATATATATATATATAAGTGTGTGTGTGTGTGTGTGTGTGTATCTAATTGGCTTGTGCTGAGAGCCGGCTGTCACGTGACCCCCCCCCTAGCCCACCTCATCAGCTCGACAGCCTGCGTGACGTAGTCACTAATATCGCAACAACACACAAGTTATTGGCAGGCCGTAACACCAAGTTCCTCGTCAGAAGGTAATAGTTCGACAGGAGTCACGTGGCACATGACGCAGCCAATCACGGGACCAGAACTTCGAGACGACATTACCATAGACTAAAGAGATACAACAAAGACAGTTCACCCAACGTTAAATTAAGATTCATCCCTACTCCTTCGTCTCTACCCTCCCCACACCCCTCACCCTGTAGTACCGTCGTTCACCGCTAAGAGCGCTGACAATCGTAACGGCGATTGTGCTTCAGTCGACGGTTATATGGATGCTTGCCTGGCTTGACTGCTAGCAGCGCTCTAGGAGTGTGTAACGACGATTGAAGTAACTTCTGGTAAAAGGGTTTTGAATCTCGCGAAGTAACTTACGTGGGACGTCTTGAGTATCTCTTCAGTCAATGATATTCCCTCCCGAAGTTGCAAACATTTGCATGAGAATTGTGTTTTCTGATGTATAAACATTAAATCTATCGAGAAGAGGCACCTGACGCTCAAGACTATTATCCTGACCTGACTCCTAAACAGTGCTTTTACAGCACCATTTATATTCTTTCAAATAATTTCAATCTTTTCAATAATCTTAATAACACCTTCTTTCATTTTTCATACTTCTGTCATATACCCTTAATTAAATTAGTTTTATAATATTTCAGGATTTTTTTGGAATCAATTTTGTATCACTTTTGTTAAACCATTGTACCTCTATGTATTGATTTTATTACGCTTAGCGGACAGCCGTCAGATAAATTGACGTTCCCTCTTTACAAGAACACTGAAACTGATTGCTGGAATGTAGTTGAAACGTCGGGCAGTTGAATACATATAATACGTGCAAAGAAGACTTTTAAATAACCACAAAATACTTATATATATATTCTTCTTGATGTTGCCTAACGACCCCACCAACAGCTAGGTTATACGGGGGTACGAATGAGCTGGTGATAATGAAACGATGGAGTGATGATAGGTGAAAGGACGTTTACAAAAACCCATGCCTTATGCGGGACTCGAACCCACGCCCAACGGTCAGTGTCTGAAGCGTGCCTCAGCTGACTGAGCTACCGAAGGCGGCCTATTTGTTCACCTGACAGGTGGCTGTTTTCTTCAGTCGCTATAAGCTAGCCTACGAGTACGAGCGAGAAATGTGACCTGTTGTGAGGCCTATAGGAAGTTGGCAAGACGCTTGTGGTGGGTGCCCTTCATTGGGAGACAATGATTTTGTAGCCATTTTGGATGTTATTAAAACTAGGAAAACGCCATATTTGCGTTGTTAGACGCGCGAATAGTAATAGTACGGGTAAAAACTGCTTCGAGTAGTACCAATTTAGCACATTTTATGTTTTTTCTTCAAAATGGCTGACCCGATCAAGCTGAAAATTTTCAGAAATGTGTATCAAGATGTAATTTAACTTCACGCAGAATATTTTTTCTTTAATGGGTTTAATGGGTTTTAATGGGGGATTTTCTAATGGGTATTTTTGAAATTTATAAAATGTATGAAAAAAAGTTATCCCCCGATAATGCCACAAAACTATACAGATCTAAGTTAGATGAGGAACCATATTGAAAAAAAGTTTGAAGTTGATAGCTGTAGCCGTTTGACCTGTGGAGAACCGACAAAAAAATACATAGAAACGAACACCAATTTTTTTCAGTATTATTACCTATATTACGAAATTTCAAGTGCATAAGTGCATGCATGATCGAAGGAGTTTTAGTGCATGAACATCCTAGCCCTAGTGACGAGAAAAGCGTTCGACTCGACAGTTCTCGATACCACTTCTCTTCAAGGCTGAAAGTGTTTTTGTTCGCTTGAAAGAGTTCTCTTCTTGCACGGAACGGTGTGTTATTCGGCTACGAAGATTCGTAGAGGCCGTGTCGAGTTTCTGTCGTTACCTCACTGGCTTCCACCAACAAGGCAGGGTCGCTAGAACTGTCTTGGGGTGACACGGTTAGTTAACCACGAGCTTGGCTGGTTTATGAGTTAACAATTAACTGACTCTCGTTAAGGGAGGATTAGAGTTGTTATTACTACGACCTTCATTGAGTGGCGTAAAAAACACTCCCCCCCCCTCTTGTTTGCTTATATCTTACGCCCACCTCTGCTCGAGGATTGAGCCTAGATCAGTCTTTTGAGATCAAATAAAACCAAACCAATTGTTGGAAACTGTTTTTAGATTCAATTTGGCGTACTGAAAAAAATTGGTGTTCGTTTTGATTTTTTTTTTTCATGTTTTTTTGTCGGTTCTCCACAGGTCAAACGGCTACAGCTATCAATTTCAAACTTTTTTCAATATGGTTCCTCATCTAACTTAGATCTGTGTAGTTTTGTGGCATTATCGGGTGGTAACTTTTTTTTATGAATTTCAGAAATTTCGAGAATACCCATTAGAATAGCCTACATGACGGAAAAAATATTTTCATTTTCCAGAAGAATGAAATTTTGCG